>MQRK01097309.1:0-11232 GCA_001938485.1 Girardia tigrina
CAACAATTTTCAGTGGTCATCTTTCTTTGATTAATATAGTTTTTGATTAAATACTTAAATATGAAAAAAATTAATGAATGGGGAAATATTAATATTACATTTTAATTTCTCTTAATTTTATTGGATAAAAATACATTATGTAATTTTTAAAATAAACATTAATTTTTAAAAATATTAAATTTAATAAGTTAAAATCGTTTACAGAAAATATTATTAAAATTCATAATTATCAAACTTTAATTAATNNNTACTTTAATTTAATATCATTAAATTAATTTCATTAGATTCAAATAATTAATCAAATAACATATCAATCCCATCTGAGTAGGAGAGTCACAAATCTAAACAGCATAAAAACAACAAACTTACAACATTCACAATTATCCCTCACAGCAATATTAAATTATTTTGTTCAATCATCAAAGTCGAATTGTAAAAATATTAAAAGACGAAATCATGAAATTGTTTATCAATAGTTTTATGAATTACGATCAGTTTTCTATGAAGCATCGCCTATCTCTTAAAAATTAAAATTCAAAAGGATTATTGGTAGCAGAGCATGGCTGTCAGGACCCACCGGCAACAAATGCCACTTTCATTTTAGCTTGTGATATATTATTATTATGTTTTCAATGTTGTTTAATAGAACATTACTAAAATAGAGTATGTTCGGAATTTTAATTTAAATAGTTATTATATTTTTTATCATTATTTATATTCCTTACTAATTCTCCTCTAAAGTCAGCTTAAATCGGCATTTATCCTCATTTACATTTGAATGACAATCTCTGATTATTTTATTACAATCTGATCGCTTGTGATGTACGAGGGGCATTCCGTAAGTAAGTGGAAATACTTATATTCGTAATTTTATTCGTATTAAATAAAATGAAACTTGTCTTGATTACAAAATCGGAAATTTAGGAAAAGAGAGAAAGATAATCGTCAAGAAATTGCTTAATTCCTGCTCAAATAAATTCAGTCTTATTAATCAATTTTTTATTTTGATTCTATTTACAATAACTCTATTTAATCTGCATTATAAATAAAACTAGACCCACAACTACTCCTCTTTAGAATTCGGTAAATCGACATGAAACTGTCCATTTTAATTTCTGCAATCGATTCTAACATCTTGCTTATACAACCTATGGGTTCCATGACAATTCGACACAAATTTTTTAATTCGACACATTTTTCATTCAATTCGACACAATTTTTTAATTCGACACATTTTTTAATGGGACAAATATTTTATTTCGACATTTTTAAATTTCGATTAGTTTTTTTTAATTCAGCACTTTTTTTTAATTCGACCAATAACTAAAATGAAATATTTTCATTATTACTACACATTTTTTGAAACTCGACATTTTCAATAACTATATTTTTAGTTAGACTAATGAGTTTTTCTGTATTTAATATGAAAAAAATATCAATTTAATATGAAAAAAATCAATTTTTATGAAAAAATATGTATTTACTATGAAAAATATGTATTTAATATAAAAATATGTATTTAATATAAAAATATCAATTTAATATGAACTAATTTTATATATTTTATATATAAAAATATAATTTTAATATGAAAAAAATCAATTCTCACATATTTCTTATCAACCTATATTGAGGGTGCTCTTGGTAGAGCTCCTCAGTTTCCAATAAAATGATGGAACCATTTCGATTATGCTGGTGAGCAGACACCAAAAACTACAAATTGTTTCGATGTTTTCAATGCTCTTAATGCCATATTTCAATGCAGCCACCCCAGTATTTGGACCTTGCTTGATGGACTTGGAAGAGATATAGCTTGTCACAGACTGACTTTGCCAAATGCTATGTCAGGTAGCCCTGAGGTTGTAAAGAAAAAATATGTATCATTTATCATTTTTATAAAAGTGATGATAAATCGATTTTTTCGAACATTTCTGAAATTATTAAAAAAGTGCTCAAAAATCTAAAATTGTGCAAGAATACAATTTCAATGCATTGAATAATGAAAAACTGAAATACTTGTGTTAGCTAATTTGCAATGAATAAAATGTTAAAAATTAACTTTTACTGTGTCGAATTAATAAATATGTAGAATTAAAAAACGTGTCTTTTATTGTCGATTTAACTTTTACTTTTTCATTTTAATTATTTTTTAATGTGTCGAATTAAAAAATTTGTTTCATAAAAATTGATTTTTTTCATATTAAATTGATATTTTTTTCATATAATTGATTTTTTATATAAAATATATAACAATTGAAATCTATGTTCAAAATAATATGGCAGGCTGAATTGTAAACGAATACATTTTTAAAACATTAGTTCATATTAAAGTGATATTTTTATATTAAATTGATATTTTTTCATTGATATAAATCATTAGTCTAACTAAAAATATAGTTATTGAAAATGTCGAGTTTCAGAAAATGTGTAGTAATAATGAAAATATTTCATTTTAGTTATTGGTCGAATTAAAAAAAAGTGTTGAATTAAAAAATTTGTGTCGAATTGTCTGGTTACCCAACCTATGAGAGCACCGAAAAAACTTGTAAGTGTAACTTGAGTATAAATGATTTCAAGATCCTCGAATTTGAGAATCACTTCTGTCATTAGCCTAACCACAAATTGTACACAGATAATAGAAATAATAAATCAAAATCAATTAAAAATGCCAAGTTCAAATAGTTATAAATAATCCAGTTTCGTTCAAGAAGTCCGGTGATAATTAAAGTTGTGGTAACAAACCAGTGTATTGAGTATAAAAAGGTAAACTGAAAACAATATGACGACAATTTTACAAAGGACGCTAATAAATAGGAAAAAAGGTTTATTTGTTATAATTTGTAAAGACAATAAAACAAAGAATGAATGTCGAATTATATTTTTGATAATAATTCATCTACATGTCATACATATTCAATAAATCTTTGACACAATCATCGTGTTCTTCGTTGTGGTCATTTTGTTTCTGGGCCGCTGGGACGGGGTCAACAGCCGTGGACATATTCGTCTCCTGGTAGACCGTAATCTTCGGTTTGACTGTTCTAACTGTTTTTCTGCAATCATTAGCGATTCGCCTCGCCACTTGAACCATCTGGGACATCATCTCAAGATTTAAGGCTGAAATTATAAGAATGATTTGCTGAAATTGGTTGGATTTAATTTATTTAGTGCACTTTTCTCAGTTAATTGTCAGATTATTTTGTGAGTGAAAACAATTTCATTCAAATTTTAATTATTCAGTATGTCTAACATTTGATCATAAAATTTAATAAAACTCATGATTGAAGTCAAATCCGCTGTACTTAGACAATATGACATAAGTGGGTTACTTTATTTACTGTGCCTCAGGTCTTAGAAGGATATTCTTTTCACGCGACATTCACGGGAGAACCAGTCATTTTTATGTTGTGTCCAAATAGCACCCTTGAATGAATCACAGCCCATGGAATCCCTGTGACGGAGGTGTAGGATAGAGAGACATTACTCCATTTTCTTAACTTCTCTATTTCAGTGCCCCAAGAATATTAGCACTGAATACGTACATCACTATGTTTATAAATAATTTTCATCGAACTGAGGATATTTCAAAAATATTTAGGCTTTTGCAGGGTATCCACCTTGATAATCTTCCCATGTCAACCACTTTTCTTTGACAAAATAGATTTAGAATTCTGTGAGACCAACTAAGTACTAAAAAATTGTTCAAATTTGTGCTTCCATTATCTCGCTGAAAAAAAGTTAATCAATGAATGAATGCCGGAAATATTGCAATACTTATGATCGAACAAGAGTACTTTTTGACAGCTTTTTAAATAAGAGAACAAAGTCGAGGATGTATTTATCAACACTAAGATCAAGAGTTATTCAACCGATGTTGACTTGAAATTTCTCGAATGCGTCTCAGTAGCTTGTGACAGCAGCCTGTGATTTATGAAGGGAAGTAGAGAACTTTACTAAATTGTGTCACATATAATGGCAGGAAGATAACACCCAGCGATATGTAACCACCAATGCATAGGAATTCGAATCAAGCAATAACAGGAAGATGCATATATACCTGACCTAAGTCGATGCGGCAGATGGAACGCAGTGACTACATGATGTGAAGACTTGATACCGAAAAAGACTAATTTTCATTTGAAATAGCAATTCTGGGGTAGAATCCCCCCAGACTTTCGAGAATCCAAGTATTCTCGCATTGATGAATTTCTCTTGATAATACAACATTCTCAAGATTGAAAAATAATAATACATAGAAAATTATCATAAATTTAATGATCAAATAGAGAAAATATTTTTAATGTTGATTTAAATTTCTTTCCTTCAAATAAAACCCCTTAAGAGATTATCGAATCCTCTTCGTCTTCCTTCGGACCTTTAGTAAAATAAACACAATTTTTCTATGGTACGTCTTTGATTCTGTTTGAATAACGGTATTAAAAATATTTTTTTCAAAAAATAAATTTCGTTAAGAAAATAAAAAATTTCAATTATCTTTATCTAAAATTGAGTGTTTGGTGTAAACTAATTCCGGTTATAGCACGAGATTCACATAACGAAACTTGAGCACATTTATGGTGAGGCGTGCAAGATAGTTCATTGAAACCGATTCAAAAATTCTTCTGCATTCTTCTATGAATTCTTCTAAATTATTTTATAAATCAGTAAATTACTGTTTTTAAAACAATTATAAAATACAGGGGAGCAGGCCTTTTTGGTACCACCGTTTTGGTCTTAAACCGTTTTAGTACCGTCGTTTTATACTATTATATTACTCTACTCGGTCAACAGAATTTTTATTGTCGAATCCACTAACTGTATAAAAAATTTTAATTTCATTATGAAAATTTCTCAATTAAAAGTAAAAGATTATGTATTTAATATGACAGAATATCAATTTATAATGAAATAATATCAATTAAATATGAAAAATATGTATTTAATACGAAAAATATGTATTTAATATAAAAAAATATATTTAATATGAAAAATATATATTTAAAATGAAAAAAATCGATTTAATATAAAAAAAATCTGCATTTAATAAGAAAAATTATCAATTTAATATGAAAAACTTTATGTTAAATATGAAAAAATCTTAATATATTATGCAAAATAGACTCCATTTTTATTCATAGTTATTTAAAATCTTCCTTGGTGGAAAACTGAATTGCAACGTGTATTTTTTAAAAAAAATTTTTTCAAATTAATTTGATAATTTTTCATATTAAATTTATAATTTTTTAACATTAAATACATATTTGTTTCAAAATTGAATTAAAAAAATTTTTAAAAAAATCCCTAGTTCGTGAATTCTACAAAATTTTGCAAATGAGTCGCGAATACATAAATTCGGCATAACAGATCATTCTTACTACTGCTAAAAATTTTATAAAAATATTTGCTAAGGACCAAAACGGTATGTACTCAAAATATAGTGACAGACTTATCTTAAATTCTTTGTTACATCCACCGTAAGAGGGGTCAATCCTAAGAACATTCATTCATCTATTGCAGACAGTAAGTTGAGAATACCCTTTCATGTATTGATGATGAAAGTGACTCTTTAAATCTGTAATCAAAATGCCGAGACAGAAGTACTCAAATCATAATCAAACATCACACAGCAACAAATAAATACTGTTATGAAATCAAATGCCATTGAGCATCAAGCTTCCCGGGCGAAATAAATGAAGTTACTTTTACATTTGATCGTCTTTTGTGTATCCCGCATTTATCTGAATTGTGATTAAAAGCCAAAGATTGTCCAAGATTCGCCATGGTCGAGTAATAAAATCCTCTGGAAGGAGTATAAAGACGCAAAAGATAATAAAGACTTGGTCATTTTATTTTTTGTTATATTTATTGTATCCGAAAACGGTTGGTCGTGACAGAATTACGTTTTCTTACATGTAAGATATCAATTTTAACTTCGAAAACGATTTTGTGGCCAAAGTCGACGACAAAGTCTTTCTCATTTGAGAGCTCTACTGAAGATTTGGTTTTTTAATGGAATGAATGTAAATATTGTTTCATGTCGACAAACAAAAGTAATCGAATTACCAAAAATAATAATCTTCCCGCTTTCCGTAAATTTGATGAGCGCTCTATACTCTTTATTTTCTGCTGCATTTATTTTGCTTTTTTCCGTCATGTAATAGTAGCAGAAATGGTCCTCTGGGTTGCCAGAACTAAAATGAAATGGATCTTCTTGTGGAATAACCAACAACTCTTACTCGACATGGCTTTCATACTTTTCACTCAATTGAATTAAGTCTATACTAAATGGAACTTGACCTTTAGAAAAAATATTAAAAACTCTAAAGTTTTTTATCTTCACATCATAATCTAATTTCTGTATCCTTCGTGCTAATATCCGAGCACCTCTGTGGGCTCCTTCTATGCTTGAATCACAAATCAAAACATACTATTTTTTGATAAAACTTTACGTTCTGGCGCCCAAGACCACCATTTTACCTGAGGCATAGATCTTGACCTTTTCGATTTTCGGCTTTCGTAATTGAGTCAAAAGAATTTCCTTAAAAATTATAAAGTATAAGCAAATCATAGAAAACAATTACTATTGGGTCGTAGGTCAGCATCACGTCTTGTCCATAGAGAGCAAGATCTTTCAATTTCAAAGCAGAACCCAGCGTCATGTTGGCGGAAACATTTGTTATTTTGTAACCGTACAATACTTTGGATGGGTCGGAACTAGTTGTACCGACTGGTTTATACAGTTTCAACTGTTCCTTGGTCCCGTCCTTCCCGTCACAATTCGA
This sequence comes from Girardia tigrina, assembly GCA_001938485.1. Classification (NCBI taxonomy): domain Eukaryota; kingdom Metazoa; phylum Platyhelminthes; order Tricladida; family Dugesiidae; genus Girardia; species Girardia tigrina. The sequence goes on from MQRK01097309.1 coordinate 6,783, forward strand.
CATTCGATAATAAAATATATTAAAAATATTTATTTTTAAAACAAATATTTGTATTTTTTAAATTTTATTACAATAAAATTCATAATAAAAATGCTTTTTTGCTAATATTAATAAAAAGATGAATGAATGGTCGATTTGGTCCGTTGACGATATGATGTGACCAACGTCCCTCCACCAGTAATGGCCAGCATATCTCCATCTTATGAAAGGTTCAACACTTGAGTATCCAAATGTAAAATCACGCTTATTTAACCCCAATTTCGACAAATTTTAATAATATTGTTTCATTATGAAGAGTTTTACTTTTTCGAAATCTATTTGCGCTGTACGGCGTCTCTTCGGCAGTTAAATCTATTAAATTTATTTGAAAAAATTTGAAAAAATTCTTTAAATGACAAGGTAAAAATTTAACAAACTGAATCAAAAATTGAAAATTATTCTAAGAAACTTTGTAGAAAAAATGTGTTATGGCCGGGTAACCCTATACTTCTAACATTTGTTAGATTTATAGAAACTACAGTTCTCTAAAAGTACCAAATTTTGAAATAGCTGGAAAATATTTAGAGGTTGAGGACGATTTTTAGGGTAACTATCGAAGATACGGACAACTCGAATGAGGAGAAAATGCTTTATTTGAGGCAATCCTTAGTGGGAGAACCTTTGCGTTGGATCGAGTGTGTGGGGAATCATAAAAAAACTTTTTTAATATTTTTTAAAACAGAAAATAATTTTGTAATAACGACTTTTGTCAAAAATCCTCGAAAGAACAAAAACATGCTTTTTTAATAAAAAATCAATATTTACCACAAAGACTTGTGAAACTATTACTGTCTGTTAACCTTAACTCTAATGTCCTCAACTTGGCTCTCAACCCTCTGTAAATGTATATCTATATTGATCTTTGTGAAGAACAAGCAAAAACATTAGCAATAAGTAAAAAGCGTATTTAAGAAAAATTGAAATCACAATTACGAAAAATTCAGGATAATAAAAATTACTGGCAGAAGAGTTTAGGGTATATTCATCAGTAAAGAATTTATTGTCAGGTAAAGATTGATGCAATTAGAAAATTTCAAAACCCATCATGTATTTAACATTTAAGAAATATTTTGGTTTGACAAAACTTTGCACGGAAGCCTTAAAAATAATATCTGAGCAGTCTGAAAATAAGAATCAATTCTTTCAACCACAAAAAAATCAATTGGTAATAGTAGACACAAGATGCTCTTTTCCGATACTTACGCATTATAATTATTTTGTTGAACTTATTACAATCGATTCACACTTTTTAATTGAATAATAATGCTATTATTGTTACTTATATTCGAACTCCTTATCCTCAAGACGACGTTCAAATCGTCGTCTTCTGCCGAATCTCAGTAGAACAGAGTCAAATTCAAACTTGATTATGAACCTTTTGAATGACAATCTTGTTATTTTTTATCGCCTTTTGAATATCTTATATAATTGATATAAACGTGAAGAATATTAATTAAGTAATAAGAAAAAGAATAAAGAATTAAAAATTAAATATATATGCTTAAAAATTCATAATAAAATATTCAAATTTTTAATTTTTGTTATTGTAAATTTTAAATAATTTTATTTTAGCCAATAAAATTTAAATTAAATATTTAAATAAAATAATTTTCTTCAAGTTAGTTCAGATTGGGATGAGAAGTATTAAACATTGAGTGATGGATTTAAGTGAGAGCGATACTATTGATTGTCATAGAGATGATCAAAATGTAAATGTAATAAATGTTCTGTCAAATGTGTGAGTTCTCTTAACAATGTGATTTATTTTAATTGAGTCATGTGACTCGTTATGTGTGCGATTTCGATTGGCTGTTGGTGTAAAATTCTCAGTCTGGGGGATCAAAGTTGGAATTCGAAAGCTTTTTCATTCGACCTTTTTTATTTCGATTTTTTGTTAGTTTATAAATTGCGATTTTTATTTCGAACGTTTGAGGAATATTTTTAATGTTTGATGTTTTCGTTTGAATGTTAAGATGTTTCGCCATCCGAGTAAGATTTACGGTAGCTGTTTGGTCCATTGGTGAGTGATTGATGTTGCTTGAAGGGAGTTCTTTAATGTTCTGTGAAAGCGTTCCACTACTCCGTTGGTCTGAGGGTGGAATGCAGTAATTCGTAGTTTCTGTGTTCCAAGGGTTTTCATTAAATCCTGAAGGAGCTTGGATCCAAATTGTCTGCCTTGATCCGTTATGATGTGCTTCGGAGCACCGAATCTGGAAATCCAGTTGTTGACAAAAATCTTGACTATCGTGTCGGTGTTGATGTTTCTTAAAGGGAAAGCCTCCGGCCAGCGCGAGTTTCGGTCCACAATGGTGAGCAGGTAAGTGTATCCTTCTGATACGGGTAACGGTCCCACTAGATCCATATGTATGGTATGGAAACGACTGCCCGTTGGAAAGGTGAGTACGGGTGGTTTTGTATGTCGTGTGATCTTGCTGGATTGGCGCAATAGGCAGATTTTGCACCAAAGTTTGGCGTCTCGCCGCATGAAAGGCCAAATTACTTTAGTTCACAGAAAATTGTACGTAGCAGTAGCACCAGGATGTGTAGTGTCGTGTACCGCTTTAAAGGCATGAGATCCTAACTCTTCTTCTAAGATCGGTCTAGGACAACCCGAGTAGGACAGGTCATAAAAGATATGGAAGTAGTAATGCGAATGGTTGAGACTGAAAGAATCACAGAAGAGTCTATTGCACTGGCTATCAGAAATGCACTGGAAAAAGAAAGAATTAACATCAATGATTGTAAAGGGCAAACATATGATACAACGGCATCTATGAGTTCAGACAGAAAAGGGTTTCAGACTTTCTTTAAAAAATGAGAACCATTTGCGGACTATCAAGGATGTGTCCTTCACTTTTTAAGTCGAACAATTTGCCATGGATGTGACAGTTCGTCTATTAGAAAGATGATGAATTCTTGCCAACAAATGTTTTCTTTTCTCGATTAATCACCAAAACGTCAAAGCTTTCTCCAAAGGGATATTTCTGCTCAAGCACCGGAGTTAAATAAGACAAAGTTGAAGAACCTTTGCAAAACACGATAACTTGAGAGTCACAACACATTTAATACCATTGAAGAACTTTACATCTACATTGTTCGCGCTCTTGAACAATCATAACATTTTCTGATGACCACGATCTGTATGATATAATATCAAAGCAAAAGCATGGAATTGTGATTCTCAAAATAGTTCTAAAACCAATGGATTACTACATATATTTACTAAGTACAACCACATTGTCAATTTTGTTGTGGCAAAGGAAGGTTTGGAGCCAATGCAATCAATTTTATCATGTCTTCAGGCTGAGTTAATGGAGGTTTATCTGGCCTTTCAAAAAGTTTCACATATTTCTTTTTTTCATTCCACACTTCGTGCAAATGCTGACGACTGGTTTTCCACAATTTATTTCAAAGCCAAAAAAATTGCACAGTCTGTTAATTCAACTGAAAAAGCTCTAAGGTTTTGTAATTGTCAAATTCATCGTTTAAATACACCTCTTAATAGGGTTTGCAATACCGGTATTATCGAAACCGGTTTTACCGATATTTGGAAAGAAAATTAACTTCGGTAATACCGGTATTATGGAGTTTGAAAATCAGTATTAAAATTAAGAATTACAACTTTCATCCAAATAGAATATTTATACTCTTTATTTCTGAAATTATTTTTTTTAATTTAATTTTTAGTCAACTTTATTTTAATTAGATTTGGTTTTATAATTTAAATTTTTTTTACAATTTTAAATATGTTAGTAATTTATTTGTTTAATTTTAATATTTTCTATTTAGTATTTTAACATTTTCAAATTTTTAATTAAAATGAATACGTTTTGCTCAGTCACGGAATACACATTCAATAGTTAGTTGTATGGCGCAAAACCTATCGATTTTTTTAATTTTTAGTTTTGGGGTTACGATTGCGTTTACCTAATAACTGTTAAGAAATAAAAATGATATTTTGAATATAAAATAAATTTTAACTTTTTAAAAAAGAAAAAACTCATGTGGGTTAAATAAATAAATAAATAAGCTGTTTTACTAAATAATTTTTTTATATAAATAAATTTTTCCATGATATAAAATGTCAGGAAGTTCATTCCGGAGGAATTATCTAAACAAAATAATTAGTTAAGTAATAAATTAAAAGATATTTTGGTTTAACGCATTGATGAAAGACGAACAATATTCTCAGATTTATTGGCTTTCTTACACAATTTCGACAGTTACATAAATGAAGACGATGAATATTTTCAGTAGGGAGAAAATGGGCATTCGGCCTACACCCCCCCCTAGCCGTAACCATGGAAACGGTATAGGTTATCGTGGTTACCATGGCAACGGTCGCGATTACCATAGCAACGGTCGCGGTTACCATGGCAACGGTCGCGGTTACCATGGCAACGGTCGCGAT
>MQRK01097349.1:0-10766 GCA_001938485.1 Girardia tigrina
TCCTTGGATACAGCCATGTTTAGAATGGTTGATATGATTACATAGTATAATATCATTTTATTATTTATATTATAATATAAATAATATATATATTATATTATATATATATTATAATTATAATACGTAATATTTGCACACATCATGTGTATGCGTTCGAAAAAGCAATATGTATTGATTTTTTCGAGAATCTAAGATCATATTCTAACTATTTACCTATGGATTTCTATCTATGTATTCAGACAGATTTTTCATTCAGACAGAACATACATTTTCCCCTACTTTTATCATTCTACCAGTTCGTGACTTTGTACGCGCATCGTTTGTCCACTTATGTTGTCTTATTATTATTATTTTTCTTTCTTATTGTTCTTGGAAGCCGATATTTTTTTATTTTCTAATTTGAATTTTAATCAATAATAATTTAATTTTAAGTCCTAGGATAAGTTAACATAATAATAATTTATTGTAATTATTAAATTATTAAATTAATCATAAATTAAAAGTAAATAAAATAAACTTACAATAATCTCCTTTTATCCATATTAATTTAAATATCGTTAGTGTTAGTTTACAGTCATTTCAAGTACATTTAAAAAAATTAAAAATTTAATGTCAATTTTAGAGAAAAATTAAATTTAAGTAAATTTCGAAACACGTCTCGCTTACCCTTCTACGACGACCAAAGAACACTATGGCAAACCATGCCATCTTTTCCCGTTCAACAGAACCAAAAGTGTCAAATTACAGTTGCAGTAAAATGAAAACATTTATAATTTCAATTTATATAATTGGCAATTTCCTTCAAAATTTTCTGTTGGTTGCAGGGTACTTCAACTTTTTTCTACCCGCGGCCATTTCAATACTGTATATTTTCAACGCTTGACCTTTCCAACCCCACACAAAAAATTTAATTGGAATTAAATATTAATTGAGGAAATATATGTTATTAATTGAAAATACATTAATTTACTATGATAAAAAATCATTTATTTCTCAAAAATGAAATACAATAACTATCAAATCTACAGTATACCAGCAAGTTGTAAACTGACTAGATAAGTTTAAGTTCTAGAAAAAGTTAACATAATAATAATTTTTTTGATTATTAAATTAATAAATTAATCATAAATTAAATGAAAATAAAATAAACTTAAAATAATCTTCTTTTATCCATAATCATTTTAAAATTTGAAAAATACTTCAATATGCTAAAAAACTTTACCTGAATTTTAAATTATTAATCTCTTAGTTACCAAATTAGACAATTTTAACAAAAAAAATCTTTTGTTTTTACAATTTTATTGAAATTTATATTATTTTATTAATTTTATAATTTTAATATTTTGAATTATATTGAAACATGGGTTGAAACGACCTGTGTTGAAAATGTAAATGGGTTGAAATTGTCGAGGTTGAAAATGTATATGGGTTGAATTAGGTCATGGGTTGAAATGTCCTACAACCGTTTCTTTTGATACAGACAAACAGTTTAGATTGATGTAATAACAATTCAACCTATGATATTAATAAATGTTCGAAAAATCATATTGATGTCGTTAATAATTGTAATTTAAATTAATTTGGTGAAATCTAAAAAGAAAAACAATTTATGTATTTAAGATATTTTAAATTTTAATATAATTTGTAATATTTGAACAATAATCTATTTGTTATGATAATAATTTTTATATAATCTAATTTTGACACATACACATTCATTTATATACATAAACATATATAGATTTCGAATAATAATTATCTTCTTATTTTTAAAATAAAAATTGTCACTCAGATATAAAAATACTCAGATAGAAATTTTAATTTAGATTTATAATTTTGGAAAATATTTTATATATTTTTTTGGAAAGCTTTGCAAAACTCGAATTATTTGTTTCTTGGGAAAAAAATTATATTTTTGCTTCAGTATAATTTATTGATTAACTTTATTGTTGGTATCAAAAATCGTAATTTTAAGGTTAGATAAGTATAATTAATATTTAAGGAGATTTACCAGTCCAAGTGTGCAGTTTAAAATATTAATTTCAGTATTATTTCATTGCATTTTCATTCTTACCTTAAAAATAGAAGTAAAAGCTCATTCGTAAAAATGAAGATTAATAATAAAAAATTTTTACTGAAAATATTATTACAAGAAGTAAAGTTGTTATTACCTGGCAAAGCCTTATGTTTCATATATGACGCATTAAGATTTGTGGCTCTTATTTTAGTTCCAAATTTTTTTCGAGTGTTTAAACTTTCAATGACAAAATAAGCTTTATTTTAAAAAATCAAGACTTTATTTGTAAAAATAATAGTAGGGTTATGGGTCTTCATTTAGGCTTTCTAGCCATTTTTAAGAGTAACACATTTATTGTGTATTGTTTGAAGCCGGCGTTGTCTAGTTAAAATTATTTTGAATTATAAATTAATTAATTTTTAAAATTTGGAAAAGAATTTTTCAATATTTCTATTTAATTGAAAATTTACGAACAAATTCCAAAAATAAAATAACTTGATTTATCAATTTTGATGATATTATGAAATTTATGGATAAAGGTAAATTTAGAAATAGAATAGTAAAGTTAATGTCATATAAGAAAGTCACTTGTATATAGCAGCAATGATTCCATCATCGAGACGTCATTTAAAAACTCTTAATAAAGTTGTAGAGTGCATTTTGAACATTAAGTTCAAAGATTTCATTAATTAAAACTTCCCATATCACTTTCGCCCAATATTTAATTAATTTATTGAATTTATGGATTTATATTACGGTTTGCCAAGTTAAAATGTCTGTTAATGCCGATTTTTTATGTGTACATTAAGAATAATAATCATTTATTAATTATGTTTAAATTGAATTTATTTAGAGTTTTTTAATAATATATTAATTTCATAAGTTTTAGTATGAACTTACGTATAACAATAAAGTCTTAAAAACCACTAAAGAGAAACAAAACTGTCTCTTCGCTAAATTTCAGCCTAAAATTTTCAATTTTTATCTAATCTTAGTTTAATATTTCCTTCCTAAAAATAAAGTTTTTTTAAGTTATTTATGATATTTTGAAGTTATTTGTGATATTTTGAAGTTATATGTAATATTCTACATTCATTTCAATTGTACAAGCCTTTAAAATTTATAAAAGTGTTCCAAGTTTAAACTTTATTCAAATTTTACAACATACTAGATTGTACCAAGTCGAAATGTGTCAAGCGGTCCCTTTTCTATTTTGAATTTTGTCCATTAAACCGGAAACTATGTCCTACATCATCATCATCATCATCAGTAATTATAAATTGTTTTGAAAATAAAATAAAGGCAAGAATGGTAAAGTGAAACTAACTAATTTTACTTCATTAAAATATTTTCGGATAAAAATGGCAAATTGTGACTTATTTAATTAAAGTTTTAAGTATTGATGAAACTTTAATTTTCCCATTTCAAATATTAATTAATGAGTTTGTTAAGAGAACTCACACATTTGTTAGAAAATTTATATCAATCACAATTTGGATCATCTCTATGACGATCAATAGTAATGCTCTCACTTAATTCCATCACTCAATGTTTAATACTTCTCATCCCAATTTGAACTAACTTGAAGAAAATTATTTTATTTAAAATATTTACTTTGGATTTTATTGAGTAAAATAAATTTACTTTTTATAATCATTTTTAAACATTAATTTGATTTTAATTATTTAAAAGTATACAAAAATAAAATTAATAAAACTATTAAAAATTTAAAATAATAAAAAATTAAAAATTTGAATATTATAAATTTGAATATATTAGTTTTAGATTAGAAGAATTAAAGTATTAATCATCCATCTGATTAGGAGAGACACCATCCTAAATGAACACACAACATTTACATATGCAAACACTACACAAAAAAACATCAACACACCAAATATTCCTCATAGGGTTGATTACCATTAGGGGTTCAAGTTTTGTGAATAATTTTTATAGTATATTCAAAGTCATTAATTAACTCTCACATATTTCATACATCAGAAAGTAAGTAGGGTACATTGAATATAATTTCCTAGCATGCAATGACATCAGTATACGATTAAATGTACTATAGCTACTATTGAACTTCTCAGAGAAGTGTTATTTTAATAATTTTCTTGAATTGAATAAAAATTACTAGAAAATTTAAAAAAAATTTCGATATGCAGTTTCTGGGGGTCTAAGTAATCTTTCATTGTCTTCCGCTTTTAAATTTCTTTCTCCACTTCTAGGCCGCAAACTATAAAGTTCACCATAGGCTTCACACAACAGCTATATAGTTTCCTCATATGCAAATTTTCTGAAAAACAAAAATCGAATAACACTGCGCTTTCATTGTCCCTAAAGAATTTTTTTCAGTCAATGTACCCCCACATTTTCCTTTAACCAGATTCTTTCAAACAAACATATCTTACCTTGTTTGAAGGTCGATTAATACGTTATGCTTAAGTTTAATAAATATAACGAATTTTAATGCGGTAGAGTACTGAGGTTTTGACATCACCAAGTATATACAAGAACATTAAACCATGTCATATTTATAGGACATTTCGAAAAATTATTTTTGTATTTATGTAGTTTTTATTTTTTTAAATAATTTCATTACTCTTTAGATTACATTCTAATAATCCATTGCTAAAATTTTTGATTTTTATTTCTAAAAAATTTCCAAGTTATATTACTCCAAATAAAATCGTTTCAACAAAAAATAACATTTCTTCTTGTTTTTTAAATGTTAGTACTTAATGGGTTAATTTTTTATAACAAAATATGTTGATTTATTTTTATTTATAGCTATTGTTTTTGGGTGATTTTTTAGTTTATGTGAGAACTCATAATCTAAAAGTTAACCTGTTTAAATAGATTGCAAAACTAATTATTTTGATTGAAAATTTCTATGATATTGAAGTGCGTATTGTCTGATTAGGTTTCATCTAGTCTAAAAATATATAATAAACATTGATAGATAATTTTTCAGAGAGAAATAAAAAATAAATTGAAAAAAATATAATTTCTTAGTTCCTTTTCTGTGATTAATTTAAATAAAATTAAAAAAATAATGTATTACTCAAAATTTAAAAACCGAAAATGTTTATCCATTTGTAACACAATACACTATATTTTTATGGAAAATACTCCACAGGATTAGAGAAATCTTACAGAGAATATTAAAGCACAATAAAGGAACCAAAGATTTTTTGTTTTACAGCTTTTTTTAATAAATTCGATAAAAAAGCTTATTCTTCAATGTCTACTGAATATATTTTATATTGAACGAAAACATATTAAACAGTCAGTCTTTTGAAATAAGATAATCAGTAGATATAATTAAATTTACTGGGTGTCCAACATTACATGGCTTTGCTAATTGCATCGACTGCGTTATAGAAATTTGATCTGTTTCTAAATTTTATATAATTATTATGATAAATATTCTTTAATATTCCTTTTTCAGATTGGTTGGCGGTTCATTGTATCGATAATTTAACTCTTATTCATTTTTTATATTTTTTGCATTTACAAACATTGTATGTTCTTAAATATAGGGGTGCTCAATGGGTACACAAAGTCAATTTTTTGTGCATTCGTGATTAGAATGTAATAACAAGCATGTTAGTGTATAAATATGCGGGGTCCAAACTCTCTTATATACTCTAATTACGCCAAATTTCATAAGTGGTAGTTATTAATTTTACAAATGTTATTTGAGAGAAAATTAAAAAATCATATTGTTATAGTTTTCTAATTCCACAAACTATGATCAGAAATAGATAACGTCAGAGAATTTACGATAAAAACTGAATCTCATCTCCAAATCAATGAAACAAGAATTACACGTACTTACAATAAATTTAAAGAATTTTGAAAAATAGTATACAATAATGAAGAAAATAAGACACAAAAACAGTAGGGTACATCCGAAAAAAGATTAAAATAGATTATCAAGAAAATTTTAGATCAACCAAAAGACGAGGTACAATAATTCTTGACATCAGAAGATCATCGCAACTATCTTTGAATTATAAAGATTGAAATGAACTAATTTCGAAGCTGTAAAAATTAGACGTTTATTACCACTCGACGACTATATATAAAACATACATGTGAAAAATTTGTAAAAAACTTTTTAAGCTAAGAATATGTATAATCTGTACCTTGAACTATTTTAGAAATAAATCTTACAAGATGGTTTTTTTGAAACTGGATAACCGGTTGACAAACTTAATTTTAATGGAAAAATAATCGATTAACCTTAATGTTTTGAAAATATGCGGAAGAACAAATTTTATTTCCATTTTTATGTATACATAATCACAATCTACCCCTATTGTTAATATATATCTGAGAATATTGTCTTTCCCACGGTTATGTTGACAACTGTAGTAGTCTTTCAACAGTAATCACTTCAACAAGTCCTAGATAGATGTAATCAAGTATCCCCATACGTAGTAGCACTTTACACAGGATATTCTCTGTTTGACATCAACTGCTACCACATTTTTGTTTCTTACCATGTCGATTTGTGACCTTGTGCAACCAATTCTGATCAAAACCTTCATCATCCTCTCCCCTGGATCAATAAATTCTGAAACATCACTGAAAATGAGTAAAGTAATGAGAATTGAGAATTTTAAATCGATTCATGGCTACCTGACTGGCATTGTATCCTTGGCATAACTATTCCATGTAGTTGCACCACCACCTCAAACTGTAACATTTGGTCTATTGTCATTTATCGAGGATCGGTTGGAGCCACTTCCTCTTCTCTACTGTCGTTTTCTGGCACATATTAATTAGATTTATTATGATCGTGCTTATATTATTTGAAACATTTACACTTACATATTTTGTGAGTGTCTGAGCCGCTTGCATCCGATATATCTAATTTTGATGGAAGTCACTGCCACCACTTCTTAATTATACTGCAGAGGAAATCTGAGCAAAAATTATTATAAAATAATTGGTCAATCTGAGAAACGTTTGTAACTGATTCACGCATTTCAGTGTTGGTGTATCATTAACTTATTTTACTTATTCTTGATTTGTTTCTCTGTCTCTGCTACTTACCACATGTCCTAAGAATTTAACTTCACTTTCTTCCAACGAACACCTTTCTGGATTTATTTTGAGACCTGTCACTAAAATTTGACAATAAGATTCTTCTAATCTGTTATAATGTTCTCGTTTTGATGTTTCATAAACCAGTATATCATCACAATAAACTGCAAAACATTTGTAAAGAAAATCATGAAAAATTTCATGCATCAATGTGTAAAAAGTATTTGGGATTATATAAAGGCCGACAAGAAGTCTGCGAAACTATATTACACTATTTTAGTACTGAAAAAAGTCCTTATTTTTTATTCTTCAGTTATTTCTACTTGATTATAGGTGTCCTATCTAATACATCTAATAAACTATTAGTAGTTCGTATTGGAAATGGGAATTTGTTTGTAATTAAATAAAACACCTCAGAAATTCAAACACATTCGAAGGTTTTTATATGTTTTATGTATGACTGCCAGTTGAGAATTGCATGGTTTTATAATGTCTTTCTCCCATAACACTGTGTAACAAAATTTTTTGAAAGTTTCTCTCGCAATCGATTTTCAACATGATGCTTTTCAACATGCTGGTTTTGAATTTGTTTTCGGTTTTCTTTTTTCGTCTCCGAATTAATCTAGGAATTAAAAAAAAAGAATTTAGCAAAAAACCCTCATTTTTAAATTTTTTTCGTTTCAGATTTGTTGTAATGACCAGAAAATGTTCCACAAGGAGTTATAGTTCAAAATATTAATAGCAAAGAAGCTCAAACTGGCAAGAATAGCATAACAGTGGATTGTAAAGTCATGTGTGAACAATCAAAAGTGAAGGTTTGAACGAGACTGTCTTTTAAGTTGTATGCTATCGTCTCTAATCAAAAACCAAAGGTAATCTCCCATCATTGCTGTATCCTACGCTCCTTGGTACCTTTTCTCCATTGTTTTTATATCCTTGTGGAAGCGTTCCCCCTGTTCCTCGCTAAAGTCACCAAGATTTTCCCGATACAAATGTAGATACAAATGCAAATAGTAAAGTTTCACCGACATTCTGCAGCCCAGTTTTTCGAAGTGTTTTTATTTCCCAAGAATCCTTCCACAACTAAAAGGCTCTCACTTTTTAAAAGCTCTCACTTCCTAAAGGCTCTCCAGGCATTCCTTTCTTTATGAGTCATCTTCTTTTCCAAGTCCTCTGACGCTAACATAAGTCTAATTTGAGGGCCCGTGAATACACCAGCTTGGACTTTAGCTTTTGACAACTTGGGAAACATTTTGCTAATATATTTGAAAGCCCGTCCGCTGGAATTTAAAGCTTTCACAAATTGTTTCGCAATTCCAAGCTTTATATGTAATGGCGGCAGCAAGATCTTTTCTTTTCCGACTAAAGGAGGGTGTATGACATTGTACTTTCCAGGAAGAAGTACATCTCTAAGGGGCCAATCTTTTGTAGCATAGTGTTGATCTGTAGCCCGACTGTCCCAGAGACAAAGAAAGCAGGAATATTTTGTATATCCACCTTGTAATCCAAGCAAAAATCCAATCATCTTAAAGTCTCCGCAGACCTCCCACTTATATTTGTCGTAATAAATCATTCGTAATAAGATTTTCACATTTCCGTACTCTTCTTTGAGGTGGACGGAATGGGCTATTGGGATACAAGGGACAATATTGCTGTTATGGAGTAAAAAGACTTTAGACTTCTACTTGAACTGTCGATAAATAACCGCCAGTGACTTGAATGATCTTCATAACCAATTTCTTGAAAAAGCATAGTCACGTCTGAGCAGAAGCACAACAAGTCTTTGATCGTATAAAACTTCGAGAAACGTTCATGTCGTTTTCGATAAATTGATGATTTGCAGGTTGGATCCAGTAAATTCTACTCTTTCAAATGAGAGGTAAGTAGTTCAGCATTTGATTTCGTAAATCCTAGGTCTCTTATTAAGTCATCAATCTCCTGTTGATTAGGAAAGTGCGGGACATTCTTTGGACTTTTTTCAACAAAATCCACGTCAGTGTCACTATCTTCTTTATGAGAAAACTCATCGTCAGAAATGGCTTTTATAGGTGGTGGTTGAGGTACTGGTAATTCTTTAGAGTGGAGTAAAGATGATGGATGTTGGGATAAATAAGACTTTTTCGATCTCTGGGATTTTTAAATTTGGAAATGTCTATCATACTGTAATATCAATCATCGTGGTGATTTGTTGGCTCTCTCCATATCCAAGGGATTCCAAAAGGTATGCTGCTGAGATTACCATTTAGCCATTTTCCTAAATTTGACTGGCAAGTATCAGAACTGAAATGTGGTGCCCATGTTTGTCTTGATCAGTGACAGGAACACCAAAGTAAGCCTCATAAACAGTGCATAATTTACTACCACTTGAAAATGCATATTTCTGTTGTTTTGGAGCTATATAATACCCGCAGATATAGCAAAAGAAGTCGTGGGAGATTTTACAAGCTCGCTGCTCGTCATGGTAGGTAATTGAAAATACTAATTTCCAGGGGGCGATGTGCGGGACGGAGCGATAGGGGGACGATGGGAGGAAAGGTTTGGATTTAATGACAAATGATTTATTTCATATATCATATGATGTGGATCAATCAGAGAACTATCTCTAAAAAATAACTGTGGAAAATCTTCTATACTCCACCTAACCCAATTTTATTATTTATAAATTTCTCATGGTTTTTAAAAACATTGGCTTCAATTTTCCTATCTCCTTGTTTGATGGTTTATTAAAAATTAGAATTTTGAAAATCTTATTAACTAAATATTAATAATATAATTAACTAAATATCCATTGTTAAAATAATAATTAATTAAAATTTACTTTTTTAAATTTGTAAATTTTTTAACCTTTTTCAAACTGTAAGTACAGTAATTTATTTTTTATTTAACTGACGATTTGGTAAATATACAGTATGGGACAAATTGATAGTCATCTCCATAAAATTTCAGGTTTTTTACAAAAAATTTTGCTTATATGTTTTAAATCCGCATGTGAATATACAATTTCTTACTTTTACAAGGAAAGAGATATTAAAAGACAGTAACAACTATTTAATCATTTTTATTTCCAAGGTTTAGAAGAAATTTATATAATAAATATCTGTTTATTAAATAATACATAAAAGTCAAAATTTGGTGTTACCACCTTTTGCTGCAATAATTACTTGTACCCTCTGTGGCATTGACTCAATCAATTTTGAAAGGTTTTTGTGGTTAAAGTCTTTCTTTTTTGACAGTTTATGCAACATTTTACAATTTCCTTAATTATCTCTCTCATATTAACCATATCAAAATCATCTTTCAAATAGTTATAAACCTTTTTACTACCAGCATGGCATAGAATCTTGTAAGCGTCTTCCACGAATTCTGTCCTTATTGTTCTCGGAATCCAATATTTATTATCTATTGTTGTCACAATATTGTCTTTCAGTATCCATTTCTTTGTTCTTCCCATTATAATATCTTCTCTGATCTGATTTATTTCGTCATTATCTTTCTGCCATTTGAACTATTTAGATTCTTCGTCTAAAGCCAAGATTCGTGTTTTAATCTTTCCTTTCTTAGCTTCTTCGTGTATTGTTTGGCACTGACTACATAATTCACAAGAATTTCTCAACATTGCATCTGCATTTGAGTGTTTTTCTCCTTTCCGATATTCCATTCTCATATCCAGACTACTAAGAAAATTTATCCA
>MQRK01097446.1:4554-15368 GCA_001938485.1 Girardia tigrina
GTATTAAACCAAAATAAATTTTTCCATAGCCCACTACGATAAAAAAAATTACCATTTAGGAATGTTTATTTGTCCTTCAAAACTTTGAGCGACCAAAAAAATAAAAAAATACGAATACCACATATTTGAAGATTGTGGAAATAAGCTTCGGGAGAAATACCGTCAAATGTAAGTCCGGTTTTTATAATTTTTTTATACCGAACAACCAGTTGAATTAACGGACTGTCCGGTTCAAAACCGGACATCTGGCAACCTTATATGTAAAATTAAATTAATAAAATGTATCCAAAGAAAACATGTTTTATTATAATTTTATTTATTTTTTTAGGAAAATCAAACTAAAATAAAACTATTATAAGTTGGGTTTTTCATATATTTGAATATTTAAGAAATGCTTACCATGCTGGCCAAAAGTTTGGAAACACCTATCTTTTTTTGAAAACATGATCTGTTATTGTTAAACACACATGCAAGTCACATGGAAATCCAATGAGACATGAAAAGTAGAGAAGGGAACATGAAATGGGAGTCAGTGCTTAATCGGACCACCCTTAGTCTTCAGTACTGCAGAGATTCGCCTGGGCATGGAGCTGACGAGATTGCTGCAATAATCAGCTGAGATTGAAGATGTTCATGCAAGCTGAATCTTCTCACGTAAATCGACTTCTGATGTTAGCCTCTGAGCAGCAATTTTATTTTTGAAGACATCCCAATAGTTTTCGATGGGATTGAGGTCGGAGATGATTCAGGACATTTCTCAATTAGCTGAATGCCATTGTCAGAGAACTAGCGGTTGACCGTCCTCGCCACATGACAATAGTCACCATCTTCTTGGAAATAGTGACACTAGATAGCCTGCAACAGAGCCTGAAGATGCTGCTGAAGGATGGATAGGTAAACAGCTTCGTTAATAGTGGTACCCTTTGGCATCAACCAAATAGCGCCTGACCAAAGGCAATGATGCAGCCCCAAACTATATCCGATGGTGCGTGCTTGACCTTTGGAATGATGTAGCGTATGTTATAGCACTGCTTTGTTGGACGTCTGACAAATTGAGCATTTGAGCAGAATTGGCTGATGGAACTCTCATCGGAGAATAATACTTTGATTCAATCCATGCTGGTCCAGTGCTGGTACTTTCGACAGAAGAGAATTCGGTCGCAAATGTTCCTGGGTGACAACAGTGGCTTCTGGGCTGGACGATAGGCACGCAAATGACATTCATCGCAGAGAGAGCGTCTGATGGTTAGTCCATTTACATTAACTTTTGCTGGTAGCTGGGATTGAATGAGACTGCTGAATGTAGTTGGATGCAAAGAGGAATATCTCCGAATCGCAGCATCATCAAGAGCAGTTGTTGTCCTTAACCATTCAGAGCGCTTCCTTTACTTGAAACTAGGCATTGATACACATCTTGTCAGCGATTATGACACACAGGAGAATGTCGCTTCGATTCGTGCAGCGATGACTTTCAGGTACAGTCCTACTTCATGAAAAGCAACAATTTGGACTCTTTCTGTGGTAAGTTTACTTTTTCTGTCCATAATAATAATGAGAAAATTACTATGCCTAGCTGCTGTCACAACACAGGTATTTGATAGGTGACAAATATTTAACCAATCACAATCAAACTTTACTATGACGCAACTCCTGTCTTGGTCTGCCCAAGTTTAATTTTTAGAAACACTCATATTTCTTGGAAATACGTGGTGTTTTCAAACTTTTGACCAGTATAGTATAGTGGATGATGATTAACTCTTTGAAGTCCGCTCGCGTGTTTTCAGTTGTTTTTAGTCTACGATTTTGACACATAAAAACATATAACGATTCATATTTAAATAAAATGAAAAAACATAAAGCTTTGGAACTTTAAAACTTACAGACGGTCGTTTCTGACCACAAGGCAGTTATAAACCGCAATTTTTTTAAGACAATAAATCCTGACTACTTGATTTTTGTAAGCTCTTATTCATATTGTTTGTATCTAACAAAGTTATGAAGCTACAGTATATGCAGCTTCAACCGCCTCTGATTTTAACAATTACCAACTTATAAAGTAGAATCGCACGGTAAAGAAGCGGAAAAGCAATTACTTGAGACCTGTCTCTTAAAGGAATAGGTGAAGTCTCTACTTAGCAAAACATGAAAAAAAGTTTCAAAGCTACTAAAGACTTGTATCTACTCTAGAAAATGCGTAATATCATTATTTTGAACCGAATGCATAGAGGTAGATTGATAAATCCACTTAAAATGGGTCAACATATGTTACGACACAGATGTAGCTATGCAAACGTTGTGATACAAAAAGTGCAACCCCACACGCATGGAATTGCGACAACAGAAATTTTATTATAAGAAAGGGAAATAGTCAAACTAAATTATTTCCTTTATTTTTAAATAAACCTCACACAACACGATTTACAACCGAGTGAACCATGATGGCCCATACCATCGCGTTAGATGGGGGTGTAGTTCAGTACCTTACTCAAACTCTCAGTAGGCCACGGTTCTTAAAATAAAATAAATTAATTTCGAATTTATTTTCAAAATTATTTGTTATTCTCAAAGATTATTTACAGAATAATTTCTCAGCTTTACATAGGTTAACAGGACCGACGTGAAGATAATGGAACTCCTTGGTGGGTTTTTGCCGCCTAATAACTAAAAACTAAAGGCCAAAGTATAGAAGCCGACAAACAACTTACACAAAAAATCCGAAGAACTAAATACTGGTCCCGGACAGAGTGGACCTTCTCCAGAGGAAACGGCATCCAAAGACCCTGCATCATCACCTTAAAACCCTGTAAGATAAAATACGAAATCAAAAATTTCTTAATTAATTAGTTAAGAATTAGCATCCGATACTTTCTAAAAATAGAATTTGGAAAGACTCGGTATTCGGAGTCGTAATATTCAGAGTTTTAAAAGGGATAAAAATTTATTTGGTATCATCGAATAAAGAATCACATCATTATAAAAAAATTTTCTGTAAAATTTAAAATAATTAATACCAACAAGTATTGTAGATATAATAAAATAAATGAAACTCATATTTAAAATCAATGCCAAGATCTGTTTGGAGACTAAAACCCATATATCGTTGATCATATCGTAAGACGAATAAAAGTTAAGTATGTTAAAAAATACTATTATATGAACGAAAATTGTTGCTAGAGGCGAAGAACCTTTTAGAGGTGATGCGGGTCGACTGCAGCATGTGAGGGGCACGCGATTCGATCTTCGCCTACTTCTTTGGGGCTCTCTTCGTTTCATATAATATAAATTAAGAACTCGTGAGTAAAACGCATAACGACCAATGAAATTATCAACCTTGCCGGATACTGAGACCACCAGTCTGGCAATACCCGTTACTGGTCTAAACTCGAAGGCGCTCCGAAGCACACACAACTCGTTGATGTACGCGAAGGAGGCGCGTCTGTTCCCCAAATATATGAACAAATATTGAGATGGAGAAATGCGAGGTCTATGACTGAGTAGCCGTTGAACTCTAAAAACGGATGGGGGCCCTAGTCCACGAAAATGTTGTCGAGAGAGGGGAACATGACAAATCCTTGAAGAGTTCTGACTCGAATTGCCTTCCCTGATCAGACACTATACGTTTGAGGGGTATAGCGACATATCCATTGTTCTTGATTACTTGCGTGACGGTTTGGCAAGAAATTTCATTCACAGGAGTAGCTTTAAACTATTAGATTGACTGTGAATCATCGTTATCAGAAATCTTCCCCATAGATTAGGTGGTAATGGTCCAATCAAATCCGCATGTATCGTATCCAGAATTTCACCATCTTCAAAATTCAAAAGTTTGATTTTCTCTGGACTAAGTACTTTCTTTCTTCTACACTCCACATAAAATGTTTACAAAACCTTTTACGTCTTTTCTCATTTTAACTCAACAAGCTTGATTTTTCAAGATATCTTACGAGGTTTTAAACGTGTAATGTCCGAAATTATGTATACTGGATGTACAACGTTCTCTCAATTCTTTTTGATTATTATTCTATAGAGTTACATGAAAGAATTACACAAAATAAAATTACACAAGAAAAAATTTAACAGGAACAAATTACACGGAAAAAAATTACACAGAAAAAATTACACGAGACAAAATTACACGGAAAAAAATTCTAAGGAAAATATTACACAGTGTGGTGCTCTGGTCAAACGATCGAGAAAAAAATTAACAGTTGTTTAACTAAACTGATGACAGCAAAACAATTTGAATTTTATAATCTGCTGTGATTTAATAATTTTTTTCAATGCCTTTTAAATATTCTATCATCATCTTCGATCTGTACACGTATGAAATCGGTTGAACCGATTCCGGTGTTATCGCGCACAAACCAACGGTGTGTCACTGATTGAAATGACTCCGCAGATCGAACCGACAGACATCAGAGGTATGGGACGATCACAGAGCCCACCGCTCCAGGGGTTCTCTAGGTATCAACACTAGGCACCAACACACGATGACGAATCGACCGGTACACATTGAACTCGACCGATGCACTGATACGGTCAAGTCGATCCACCGAACTCTCCGAACAACAATTCCCTGCACGTTTAAGGGATACTGGCCTTCACAGTTGGATCCGGTGGCCGGCACCTCACACAAGAAAAATTACAAAGAATAATTTACATAAAAAAATTTATATGGTAAAAATTTACAAAAAAATGAAATTTAAACTTGAAAATTATACTAAAAAATGATATTTTAAAAAATACCAATGTATAAAATTACACAATAAAGAAACATAAAGGGAAAATTACACTGTTCTGGGAAAAATAAATAGTAATTAATAAGTAATTTAATAGTTCGAAAACAAAATAATTAGCACTTAGGGCAGTTCCGACTGATGTATCGAGTCTCTTGACAATTCCAACACTGTACTGGTCTTCTTTGTTATCATTTTCTGCTGAAATGTCCTGGTTGAAGACAAGTGTAGCATTTGGGGTCGTTTGATTAAACCCTTGAAAGTTGTTTTCTCGGCTGAGTGTGATTTATCCATTTTGTAGTTACCTCAGGAGCCCTGCTGGTTTGAACAACATCTCAATAATTTCTTACAGCATTGATCCTCTTCTTCTTTTTGTGGTTCATTTTGTCTACAAGTGCCACAAATTCAGATATTTCCTTGACACTCTTTAATTTTTGTAATTTGATTTTACGAACAACATCATCATCATCAATACAATGAATCAACATTTAAGCTTTTAGCTCTTCTTCCTCGAGTCTATGCGACAACGCATTTTTTACCAGCCGGTCTACTTTTTTGAAAAAAATCTGTTCGTTATAATTACCTTTGCGATAACTCAACAGTTTTCCCAATTCGTCGCGGCTTCTCAAACGCTAGTCTTAGCGGATCCTCAAAATTATCAGCTTTATCAACTGTATAATCATATGCTTTCAAGACATCTTCATGTATCATGGAGTAAAAACATGTTTGCCATTTCTTTGGATTGATTTCCGCTGCAACGATAAAAATTTTCTCTAGGTCTGCTCCGATCTGGAATATGTTCGTGATTGAATCCTCTATCCTTGCCACCATGTTAGGTTGGGAGTTCACTTCCATTCTAATTCAAAAAAAGAAACAACAGCAAAATTTTAGTTTTAATATCAACCAGTGACTGAATATAAAATCAGAAAAATGATATCTGACAAGAAAATCTGATTTTGTGTACCGAAACACGACAGTAACAGAATGAAAGATAACAATAGTCACTATGTACAACGGCTCATGAACCTTAAGAAGCAAAGTAGGAATCAATCATGTTAATTGAAAATTAGTTAGAACGAATACTTTTAAGCCTGTCTAAGTACTTACATATATGAAATAATACGAATCAATATATCATAATGGGATTGTTCCAAAGTTAAATCATACTTAAATGGAAGGAACCCTAGACATACTTTTTAGCGAACATAAATATCTACGAAAAATGCTAGAGAGAAAAAAATAATTTAACAATACCAAAAAAATCCTATTATTTATAATTTCATTTTTTAATTATATATTGAAATACTGAAAAAAAAATTTTAATGTAATACTTACAATACACAAAATAGTTTTAAAAATTGAATAAATATTTAAATTAAGATTTTTTTGATTTTAAGGAAAGATTAAAGTTTCCCGTCAGCATGGTCCTATAATCCATTTGTAGACACCGTGTGGTTGTAGGCCAACATTTTCAAACAGAAATTACATTCTGAAAACAGTTTATTTGTTTAGGCAGAATTAGATACAACCAGGCATCAGATAATTTATATTGGTATGTTACTTAATGTTATATATTTGTCAGGTATTTCCTAAAAAAGCGAGGTCGCGTAGACAGGTATTAATTTTTAATGTTTATGTTGGGTATTAATGCGGTTGAACACATTAAAGTAAATATTATTTAAAAATTTGTGCTGGTTACAGGCGATGTCATCTAAGTCAACTAACACGTCGAATGGAACATGAAGCTAACATGGTCTACCAACACATTCAAGACAGAGTGAAACCCGAGAAAACATTGATCAATGGTCACTGTCGACCACTTTATTCACGCAATCTTGTTGCGCATTGAGTTTATTAAAAATTGACGAAGCAAGTGTGATTGTTGATGGTACTTTCAATTTATCAAATGACATAATACAATATTCTTGTTTTTTTATAGTTTTATAAATATCTTTTTAAAAAGTTGTTTTCAAAAGACCATGGCATGAGTAATTCATCACTAAATACGGAAGGAGATTAGATGTTGTCCAGAATTCATTTTATTTATATTAACTTTGTATTAAAAATAGATAATGTAGAGCTTCGATTTCCAGAAACAGAAAAAAATAAATCAAAGAATTTTAAATGAACACAAAATTTACAAAAAAAATAAAAATTACAAAATCAAATGTGTGATTTAAATAAACGGTAAAATGTCAGAATTAAAAAAAATTGTTGCAAAATTGTGTATCAAGAAATAATGGATTTAATACAGCCTTTTCGTATCATTTTTCTCTTCATTTTATGATAATTCTAAACATGTTTCTAGTAAAAACAATGATTGTGAGGGGTGTCGGAAAATTCGTCCCCCACAATTTCATTCCCGGGAAAATTCGTCCCTGAGGTAATTGGTGTTTTATTAATAAATAAAATATACTATTGTGATAAATTTATTGATTAAAATGCAGCTGTAATTCTAGAGTATTGATTAGTAGGATCTGTTAGTTTTTAAGAAAGATATTATAAAAAAATTAATCCAAATCTCGAAAAGAAATATACACTTCAAATATAAAATAATTTTTATATTTATATGACATTTCATAAATTATACATTAAATAAAAAATATATGCTAAAAAGAAAATCAAAACTAAGAAGGATATATTTTAAAAATTTATTGATGCAAATTGCATTTTCAGATTTTTTAACTTGGAAGTTAAAAATTAAATGCAATACCTCTCAGATACTCAAATGACATATTCTTGTTTTTTTATAGTTTTGGAATGTTGTAAGTTTGTTTGCTGTTTAGATTTGTGACTCTCCTACTCAGATGGGATTGATATGTTTATTGATTGATAATTTGAATCTAATGAACTTAACTTAATGATATTAATTTTAAGTACTAATTAATTAAAGTTTTATAATTATGAATTTTAATAATATTTTTAGTAAACGATTTTAACTTATTAAATTTAATATATTTTAAAAATTAATGTTTATTTAAAAAATTACATAATGTCTTTCTATCCAATAAAATTATAAGAAATTAAAAGTTAATATTAAAAAAATTCCCATTGATTGTTTTTTAGATTTGAATACAGAAACAAAAACTATATCAATCAAAGAAAGATGCTTACTGAGAATTGTTGTGAAGAATCTGTTTGTGTAGTTAATAAATGTTTACATTCAAATTGTGATGTTGTTAATAAGTATTACGTTTTTTATCATGCTCACAAACAATGGAGTGAACTCTTGTCGAAATTTTTTGATATTTCTTATTTCTTGTGGTGATAGGTATCCCTGAATTTAGCTGAGAGTTATCATATAAATTATTTGTAAAATAATTATTAATTAATTAATAATTATTTGTACGAGGATCCTCTTTTAACATTCACTGATATTGATTCCACATCTGTATTTCGAAAATAGGTGATCTGCGACTTCTGCGTACCTTTTTTAATTTAGTCATTTTTTATTTTAATTTTTAATTATTTAATTTTTCTGGGGACGATTTTTTTCCAGGGATGAATTTTCCGGATCCCGATTATGAGAGCATATGACGGCTCGATTTCAATTTCCATTGATTCGACGAGAATGCAAATCGTCTCAGTATCAAACCCTCCTCAAGAGCCTACATCTCTGGACATCGATCAAGCCTCGCGGAGCACTGGCCATAGTCATCCTCTGCAGGATTGTCAGTAGTCATTTTTACTGACGACTCTACGACCTGCCGAGACGGGTGCTTTTTTTCGCTTATTACGTCAAAGCAGTCGTTTTACACCGCAATAGAGACCGATAATGAGAACACGGAATGATATCGAGGCGTAACGTGATTTCATGGTTGATGAGCATCGGCGATGGGACCACGGATCAAAATTCAAAACTTTGGACTATTAAACTTCATTGATTCTATTTCATTAATTTAATATTTTTCCTGTGTGAATAGAGCTAAGAAACATTAAAATCTTTAAAAAAATTGAACATTGTGGAAAGCTTTTGGTGTTAATCTGCTGACTTAAATGAGACGAAATATTTGAATATTTCATGGATTAATAATCAGGCAATTTCTTTACTTGACTGATCATATGGAATGCTACTGCCCATTCAAATTGCATATGGTCTTGATCCGAATGATTACCACATGTCAACCGAACCTTTTAATTCTCTTTTTTATGGACTTTTAATGTCGACAGTCTTTTTTCAAAATTCTTACATTAATGCACTAATTTATTTTAGTAAAAACTTTTAAACACTGAAAAAAAGAATAAACAAATATTAAAAGAAGAATATTTATGTTAATGAGTTTTGTCGGAATTCGTTGACTCACTTCTGTTTAATTAAGAATATTTGAGAGAAGTCTCATTGATCAGTTGACCTCAATGGAAAGACACATGATGAATCTACTTAGATACTGTTGGACTTTGTCGTTGATATTTGTGTTGATTGAATGTTTTATCAAAAACAGTTTACCATATTTAAATACCATTTTATTTAATTATTTTTTTATAATTATAGATTAACAAATTTAGAACAAAATTACCTGATGTATAAGTTTAAAGAGATAAAAACACAGTCTTTTTTCAAAGTACAGTCTTTTTACAAAAAACAAAAAAAATAATTAAACAATATAACATTTAATAAAATTTAAAAAAAATCAAATATAAACAAAGAATAAAATTTTTATTTATATTTTAAAATCTTTTAATCGATAATCATGATTTTTTAAGGCTTAAAGTACATAAGCAAATAGATGAGCTGGAGGCTATTGAGTTTCTACAAGCGAGATGCCTACTCCAAAACACGGCTATATGCAAATCGTAATAAAGACAGTAGAATAGCGTTTTTTGGAGGTGTGGTACATTTACCAATAAGACGTAGGTTAGAACAGGAAATGTTCTAAAGATTTCTAAATTCGGATTGAAAGACCTTTTAAATTTAATATTCAAATTCAACGAGGAAGAATTGGTACCGGGCAAGTAGGGGGAAAATGGGCATTCTCCCCACATGACCCCCCCGGGGGGGGCCGTAACTAGTTACCGTGGTTGCCATGGTTACGTAACCAGTTACCCCGCGGGGTTACCATGGCAACGGTCGCGATCCCCTTAGCAACGGTCGCGATCACCTTAGCAGCGGTCACGGTTACCATGGCAACGGTCGCGATCACCTTAGAAACGCTTCTGATTGGCTCCTTGGGTCCATAGCAACGGTCGCGATCACCTTAGCAACGCTTCTGATTGGTCGACGGTTCCCTAGCAACGGTCGCGGTTACCATAGCAACGGTCGCGATCACCTTAGAAACGCTTCTGGTTGGTTCCTGGTTCCCTAGCAACGGTCGCGATTACCTAAAAACACTTATGATTGGTCGACGGTTCCCTAGCAACGGTGCCGGCGATCTCGGGCGATCACCACAGCAACGGTGTCGATCACCACAGCAACGGTCACGGTTACCATAGCATAGGCAGCAACCGTTCCGGTTCATTTGGTGACGGTAACCAAGGTCACGGTTACCATAGTAACGGTAACTAAGGGACGTTTTTCATTAGCAACGGATACAGTGATCCAAGGCGGTTGTAACCATGGTAACGGTTCCCGTATCCATAGCAACTGTGACCCCGTAACTAAGGACCGTAGAAAAAAGTGCTAATCGATCACTGCACAGTGTCCAAATGTGCTAAGGAATATTTTGAAAGTGCTAATCGATAGTGCACATTTTACCGCACATTGATAATGTGCTAGCACAGTGCTTTTCAAGCTGCACATGTGCAAAAGTTCAAAAATCAATACATTAAATTTTTTAAAAGTACTAGTGTCAAAAATCGATATCATGTGTTTGATGCACATTTTGATTCTCTATTTGAATATGCAATTAGAAATTTCATATATTGATTACTATTCTCTATAATTAGCAAAATGTGCAAATTTGCACAAATTGCACATTGATTTTAAAGGTACAAGGAAGCAGAATATCAAAAAAGTGCTCACGCACTTGAATAGAGTAACCCACATACGTACATTCAGATTCCACATCAACATTTTCATAAAAGTGCTGATAAATCGATTTTTTCGAAAATTTCTGAAATTCTCAAAAAAGTGCTCAAAAA
>MQRK01097453.1:322-14010 GCA_001938485.1 Girardia tigrina
GTTTGGTCTCAACGGCTTACCATGCCACCTGGGTTCTTCTCATCGAGTAAGCTCTCAATTTTCTTGTTTAATTTTCTTCATTTATCGTTTTTTAGCTACGACACAATGCTGCCCCCCTTCGCCACAATGAACTCAAAGCGATCCGTGGATTTATTTTTCGATTTAATAAATGTATTAATATTCTCTGTTTTCTTTTTCCTTTTTGTATTGCATGTGTGATGTATGATTATGTTATTTTTCGACCGCAACACAATTATGTACTTTCCAATTGGTTAAGAAAAAAATTAAAAGGAGAAACAATTTAAAAATGCAAACAAATAACTAAAATATCGTATTTTGAATAATTAAAAGCATTTAATAATCATCAATTTGTGATAATTTTAATAAAAAAAACATTATTTATGTGTCATTTATTTGAATTAATCATTATATAGATATAAACAGATTTTTTAAAATTAAAAAACGATTAAAAAATATTTAAAAATAGATGTATCTCTTTATTTAATTTGTTTATATAATATACAATTGTCCCCGCCTAATCCGCTTAGAAATGAAACGGGGTTTTTAAGAATTTGGCGGATTGAGCGGGGTAGGAGGATTGAAAAAAAACTGAAGAAATTTAATAACATTTATTGATTAAGACTTTTTCATAAAATAATTATCAAGTGTATTTGTCTGTTTTTCTGATTTTGATCTTTTTCGCACATATTCCAACAAAGAATAAGTATTTTTTAAAACATTTTTATCAACACACTGCTCATTCTCTAAAACTTTTATAATTTCATAATTTGCTGTAAGTATTTTCTTGAAATCATCTGGAGTAGATCTTCTGATATGAATAAATTCTTTATTTTCTGTTTGATTTTCTTCATCTCGATTCTTTCAATTTTTAATAAATTCTAAAATTTCTTCATGTGATTGCGGTTCAAATGTCACATTTTCTTCTTGATTATTAACAATCTCGTCAACAGATATGATACCTGGTAAATATAACTCACGTGATAATTCCTTTAGTTTTGACATGTTAATTTCAACAAGTTTCGCCCCTTTTGGATAATAAATATAATGTATTTAAAAATGATCGCGTATGAAAGAAAATCTTATGAAACAGCTTTTAAGTTAAAAGAGATCAAATTTTAAGAAAAATACAAATCATGGGACAGCAAAAAATTTCAATAAAAATAATATATAACTCTATAATAGAATAATACAGAACCTTCAATAATCAAGTTTTCTTTCAAGAAATTTTGTATTTCAAATGTTATGGATGACACCAAGGACACTCATTTGGGATAAATGATGAAGATTGTAAAATTAATATCCCACAATTGGATGACGAAGTTCCATATGACGACTTTTTAACAGAGGTAGATAAAGAACTTGTAAAAGAATTACATGAATTAGATTTAGAAGAAGATGTTCTTTTCGAATTCGAAGAGTAACATTTTTTGTTTTTAATTTTATTGTTTTGACAAATATACTTTATTACCTGGTTAGTTTTTCTATTGGTTTCGATGTATTTTATATATTTATACGCAATATATATTTCTTTTGAATAAACATATAGATTTTTTCATCTTCAAGTATATTTTAAATATAAGACCTCTTATATTCAGAAATGTTTAATCCTAGTTTTTGTTTAAAAATTTAAAAATGGGTTTTTTATACCGATGGGTTTTCTATTTTTAAAAAAATTCCTATTTAAAAATTTCTTTTAAATTTTAAAATTTCAATCTAAAAACACTGTATGTTAAATTGTCAGAACTAAATAAAATAACAAATTATAAGAATATTATTATTATAAACATTAATCTAACAAACCTGTGTTGATGTTACCAAAGCGTTAAATATCTTGTACGCTGGAGAAAATTTTAATTCTTTGGGTTCAAACATTACTATACAATGTGCGATTCCCAAAAGAGGTATCAATACAGCAGCTGCCCTGATGGCCTTCCTATTAAACAATTATATTTCAAATATTATTTTATAATTTTAAAATTATGAAAATATTGAAATTATATTTATTAAAAAACAAAAAAATATATTTGGCATGCTCCACATAAATTATTGTTTTTGATGTATTTTATGAAAAAAGATTGTCGAAAAGATGTTTTTGATGTATTTTATGAAAAAAGGTTGTCGAAAAGAATTTTGATTGCTATTCCAGATAAAAGACTTCATTTACATTTACCTATTTTTAGTTGTTCATAGAAAAATTATGATGTTTTTCACTTGTCAAATACAAAATCAAAGCACTTCAATTTATATTATTTTGAAACAAATAATTAAAAAATATTAACTTAGTTTAAGTAAAAATTTTAATCTTTCTTTTAATAAACATTGAATGTTTTGTTAATGTTTTAATTATTTTATCTAAAGTATGTCCCATTACACGAAATATTCATGATGAGTTTATATAGAGTATTATGTGCATTAGAGTATTAACTTTTCCTTAAGTTAAGAAACTGAGTTTGGATTAAAATCTTTTTTTTGTGAATAATAAAAAATAAAAAAATGTTCTGCATGATAGTCTTGGATTAAAACATTATTTTTTCAATAATAAAATAAATTATGTTAATCATTGAGGCGAATTGTATAAGTGATTATTGCGCCAAATACTTTATTTCGTTTACAATGTAGTATTAAATAAAAAAAATAATTTAAATTATAAAATATATATTAACAACAATACACGGAAAAAATATCACAAAACAAGAAATTTTAGTCGATTTTAAAGAAATCAACGAACGAATAATCTTATTTTTACGTTTACTTTTGATCCTTGGGTTGACTGACTCGCTGTATTGATCTGCGGTTAATCAGCCACCGTTCTTCACCAAATGGTAAAAGTTATTTGGGTGATTTTTTGGTTGGAACTTGATTTTTTTATTGTGCATGTTCCTACGATTGCTTCGATATCGTTTAAGTACTTGGAACCTTCGATTTTTTTATTTCCAAAAAACTGATCTAAGATTGCAAAGGATTCAAAACGATCCAAAGTCTTTGAAATCGTTTGGATTTTTTGAATTTGTTAGTATAGCTTTGAATTACGTTTTTTAGTTAATAACCGTAATTCATTACCTAACAATAATTTTAAATTCCTTGCTAAATCAATGCTTTATTGATGTTTTTTAGATGATTAAGATAATTATTTCTCTTGAGAATACACACACACACACACATATATATATATATATATATATTATCACAATCCAGCTATTTTTTGTCTTTCCTTTTATAAATTCTTTCTTTCTCTCTCTTTAAATTCTTTCATCTTTTAATTCTTCTTTTCATTCCTTTTGACAACAAAAACATAAATAATAAGAATAATAATACAAAGTAATTTACAAAAATAAATAAATAAATCACAAACCAATAAATTCAAATACAGAGTCACTTAACTCACATCCTCACATAATATTGGGTTGGCAACTAAGTAATTGCGGATTTTTTTTAGAAAATCAAAGACAATTTTTTCATGGAACTGTTGGGTTTTATTAAATTGTCTTTAATTTCAATTATTCACTTTTTAAAATACAAATCTTTAATCTTTATCTTTAATCGTAAATCTCTATTCTTTATTCTTTGATCAATAATCTTTTATCAATAATTCTCAATCAATAATCTTTAATCTTTTGATCTGACTCCAATTATTCAGAAAGGTCTTCCAACATAAATATATGAATAATGAACACAAATTTTTTTATCAAACTTTATTTTAAATAACAAATATCAACAAGTCACAAATAATAATAATAATAATTCAATTTTGGATGACAGAATACAAACACAATCAATATTTCGTGCGAGTTAACAGATTACAGTAAAAACTGCGAATCTCCAAAGTCGAATGATTTGATTAAAACTCAAAGATTTTATATTAAACCCTCTTCTCCCATACGGGGTACTTATGGTTTAATATTTTAAAAAGAATAAAGTAAAAAATAAAATAAGTTTTTACGTTACTTTTTAACACAACTTCTTCTTGGTTAATTTCTTGTAAATATTTTTGGGCAAACTAAAACTAAATTTGCTGCTGTTTATATAGCAGTTTTCCTCAGCCTTGAAAATTGATGAGATAAAATAAAGAGTAAAATATTTATAATTTTTGATGAAGTAAAACAAACATTTATAATTTTTAATTCCAAGTTTTATTAAAGTAAATATTATTTTATTTGAAGTTAATAATTTTACTAAAAGAATTATTTAAAAATTCTCCTTTATAAAATTTTATCAAAAGTGTTTATATGTATATTTCGAAACCCTAACAGAACTAAATAACTTTATTCTGTAATGCCCATTTTTATCAATGACCCTATGCCATCTTTCAGACAGCATCATAATCCAACATTCATACAACTTCTGGTTTTCATTAGCAAAAAACTGAATCTGGTACGATTTGACATCATCATCATTATTGATTTTTTTACCATTCAATAAGTTTTGTAAAGATCGAAACAAAAAGTAATCAGATGGCGCACGGTCAGGATTATATGGTGGATGTGGTAAAATATCCAAACCAAGCTCCAATAATTTTGCCGAGTGGCTAAAGATGCCTGTGGCCTTTCATTGTCGATTTGTCAATTCGGGCCGCTTCTCTTCAACTGCATTGTTTAATTTCGTTAGTTTTTCAATATAGACATCGGAATTAGATTGGGTGGTAAGAGTCCAAAGTAGACAATTCCTTTGTAATCTCACCAAACGGATAGCAAAACCTTCTTTTGATGAATATCAGCTTTTGATGATGTTTGAGTTTGTTCACCTGGCCTGCTCCACGATCTTTTCCTCTTTATATTGTTGTAAATAATCCATGTGACGATTCGAATCGATTATTGCTTTGATTATGACGTCATCAACTTCAACTGGACGACCAGTTTCATCTTTGAGTGAAAAATCACTAGAACGAAATTTAGCAAACCAATTTTGACACTGCCATTATTTTAAGGCTTCGTCACCATAAACAGCACATAACTTTTATGAGCTTGCGATGCGCTTTTCCCTTTGAGGAAATAAAAAAGCAAAATATGATGAAAATGTTCCTTTTGATTTTCCATTTTTCAACGAAGGTCAAACGAAAATTACGCAACCGATAACAAAAACTTTTTTTACTGATTGACAGCTGAATTGTCAACTATCAAATAACAAAATGTGTTTCATATTTGTACTACGTCTACAAACCTAAAAATTCAATTGAAGCCATCTATGAGTGAAATCCGCAATTATTTAGTTGTCAACCCAATAACAGGAATAAAATGTAAATAACTATGTCAATTTTCGTATAAATAAATATAATTGTGGGCAAAATCATCAAAAAGGATTTAGTTTTAATAAAACGATGCACGGACTTGATGAAGCTCCAGAAGATCGATGCTATGAATTCGGACTTCGAAAAGATATAGACAGTCAGAAAGACGGACGGGCTTTCATCGATTATCTCCGTAAATCGACCACAAATCGGGTAGAAAAGACCGATGTCGTCCACAAAGGACTCGTGAGGCTCAATCTGAGTGATTCGATCCGAAACGCTACAGTTCTCATGTCAGCTGGGTCGATCCTCAATAAAATATCCTGTCCAAGAAATGCAGAAAAAATCAAACATGAAATAAAAGTATTATCTCAAACCCGTACAAAATATGTCCAGGTCATTATATTATTACATGTTATAACGTAATAACATACGTGGCTTCAAATATCTTCACTTTATTTACATTATCAAACTCAAACATTGTCGTCTTTATATGGCGATGTTATGAATAATAAGAAATGTATATAGATCGCTTTTAAACCGGCCAAACCATCTGTCCAACCATGAAAGATCGAGTAACCCTTCAGAAGTATTTACTTTATTGGTCATTTTAGGGTATTAAGGATAAGTAATACAATAAGTCCTCCTTCAAACAGTGACATAACTCTGATAAAAGGATCATAAAAGAAATGGTATGAAGTTACGTTTATTAAAAGACTGTCACAAGATTTATGTTTGCTCAGTTGATATAATTTATCAAATAATTGTTGGTCTAAATAATCTACCTTATTTATGGAAACCCATTGTTTGGAGATTCAACTAATTCGGTGTAGGGAAAATTGAGCTTCGTTCACCAACGGTTCGTTAGACGGTCTACTTATAAATCTATTCAAATTTACATGATGGAAGAGGTTGAGCAAATGAGTTTATGGATCTAGAAAAAGTTACAAAATGAGGTTTAGCGAGGTCGATTCTCAGTTCAATTATCTTGATAACAAAATCAAAACATGTTGAGAAAAAGCTAAATTAATGAAAAATCACAAGGATTCTATCGAGGATGTAAATGAATATGAATGAAGATCTAAATGAACATAAGTCTCTTAATTTAGCTGTACAAAAATTTATAAAATCAAAAATAGTTTCAAAATGTTCAAGTATATACGGTTGAATTGCTGAAAGAATTATTTAAGGAAATTTGGAGTTTCCCTAATCAGTCTATTTTCCTTAGGAAACTTTACTTGAATAAACATTTAATTTTAATGAACTCAAAATTAAAACTTTTTTAAAAAGTTTTTACAAACGTTTATAAATTAAATATATAAAATTGTAACAATTTTCAACTCATACATAAAAATAAATAAAAACTATAAATAATAATAAATAAAAGATACATTAATTAGACAAAAATTATAGGAAATTAATATTCACTAAATTATGAAAAAATATTTATAATATTTTGAACTAATTTTTAAAAAAAATGATACATTTTAAATATTTATTTTAAGTCTGAAAATAAATCCCTACAGAAATATAATTTGTTCTTCCATTTTAATCCCATTCAAATGTCATCTTCAATTTTTCGGATTCTTTTAAAAAAATTTTCTAATTTCTAATTTTTAAGTTCTTAATTATAAAAAAAAGATATGTTGTGATATATATATATATATATATATATATATATATATATATAAAATTATTAATTAATTTAAAATGAATCAATAATTTAATATTTGAGTCAATTGAACGAGGGAATTTCGTATCAAGTTGAACAAATTATCATTCCGAACGATTTCCACCGACCGAACTCATCGAAGCAAGAACGAGAAATCGCCAAATTGACCTCTCTCAATATCTCACATCGATCTATCTTGTAACGAGTCGATCAAGTCGAGAGTCACGAGGAAAACTCTTTCACAAGACGATCTGTTACGAGTAAGCACATATTAATGACATCTAATTTATCTCGCATTTCAATCGTAGAATACCTGGTGATAAAGTATTTGTAATGGAAGTATTATTAGGAAATTAGATTACATTTGGCTTAAAGAATCTTATATATATAAATCAATGTTGTAGAATTATATAATCGAAATGTCAATTCATTTGGTGGCATGGAAATAAATAGATTGGGTTCCTGAGTTCCAAATCAGCAATAAGTATGTTTCTGTATCAGTAAAAATGCGTCAACTGAAATCATCACCATGAGGTTTGTTGAACAAATGTTGATTCCAAATGCAACTGTGCCATAACCATCAATGAATAAAACAGTACATATTCTTATGTTTATTTTTATTTTTAGTATAAGTCTTCGTTTATTATGATTATTTTTTTTATCTGTCATAATTTGAATTCCTAAGCGTAACTTTTATCTAGAATATTTAATTGATCAGTCGTTCATTTCGTGTTGCAATCGAGTATTTTTGTTGAGTGCATAATAATGTTATATTTATATATGTTAGAACGCCGATTTTATCGATTTACGTTATCCTAATAGTGTAGTTCAAAAAACGCTTTTCCCCAATCAAACTCATAGTCCAAGACTAATTGGATTATATCACAATGCAAACACATAATGTGTCAATCATAGGCCGAAATAATAGAGTTCTATCGTCCCAATCCAGTGTTTAAGTATTCTGTACCAATCAATCTCCGCGGATTTTTGTCGCATTGAGAAAATCAACAAATTGATTTCCAAAACATTAGCTTTGACGCATCCAACCGGATCACTAATCATTTATCGGGTTTTTTAGTTTAGCCGGTACTGGATATTCATCTCAGATGGCACTCTCGCCGACGAATTTCCATGAAACTACCGGCACCTAAAGCACTCACATTGTGAGTTTCATCCGATGAATGTTTAGTAACAGTCTAAAAATGGAATCAACATTTGTTCAACAAACCTCATGGTGACGATTTCAGTTGACGCATTTTTACTGGTACAGAAACATACTTATTGCTGATTTGGAACTCAGGAACCCAATCTATTTATTTCCATACCACCAAATGAATTGAAATTTCGACTATCTAATTCTACAACATTGATTTATATATATATATATATATATATATATATATATATATATATAAGATTCTTTAAGCTAAATGTAATGACGTCTCTAATTTCATAATAATACTTCCATTACAAATACTTTACTCCCTATTTTTTCGAAAATTTGAACTAAGATAAAATTAGTGGTAATGTGATACTAAAATGACGTTTTAAATAGCCATTCGTTTGTCGACAATAGAAAATAATTATCTTTACGCAAAATATTCTATATAACATAAGCTTCTTAATGTCACCAGTGAATGAAATACGAAAAAAACTATGGTTGTTTTATTTGTAAAAAAGATTCGAATATTTTCTCTCAAATTCTCATATTTTCCTGTTTTAATATATTACTGATATCCGTTTTCATTACCCTTCTTCCTTTTGTAAACAAACATAAAAACGAAAAGTAGTTAATGGTTCAATTACAAGGGGACTCGAGAGAATTCAAGCCCATTAAAGTTTGACACCGTTAGGAATCAACCACGGATACGACTTCACCACAGATAGGGTATGGCACTATGCTGATGGCGAAAACACCCAATCTCCTAATAATTTTATTGTATTTGTAAAAACGTAGCTTGTACAGTGATTCAATCAATGGAAAATTATAAACTAGTTTTTACCAAAATTAAAATTATTACATACATTAGTTGATAATATGAACTCTATCAGTAAATATGTATGGTTATTACAACAAGTGAAATAGTTAAACAAAATGTTTATGATAGATTATATTTAATGAGGATATATAACAGTGGAGCAACGTGTAACAGATGATTTTAACAAATAAAGTTACTTCCAAAAATTGTGTTTAATAAACAGTTAGCGACCGAATGCACATCGGGAACTTCAGCTAGTCTTATATAAAAATGTATTTTTATCTGTCCGCAATGTTTTTTGAGAAGGTAAAATCAAATGCAACCAAACTTTTCACAAAAATTGTCCTTACTAAGTGAACAGTCAGTGTTGACCTTTTCTCCAAAAAATGAACCTTCCCAATAAGATTTTAGTATTTCAAAATATAAGAGGATATCGTGAGTGAAGGTGGCTGAAGGCCATCTGAGTTTTCATCTACTCTCATTAGCACATTAGATATACATTGAGATCATCACCAATAAGTTAAGCACGTATTTTAGATTTTCGAAAAGCATATCGACATATACTGGGTGTTGTGAAAGTCTTGTCAATCGACATTGCCACTAGATTTAATGAACTTAAGCTGATATGTTGCATTTTATTTATATTTGATTTCTAGAAATTAAAAGTATTGACTTTCTTTTAAAATTAATCTTGGATATTTATAATTCTGTTACTAAACGCATATTGGTTCGCCCAGGTCATCTTGACGATAAAATTGCCGAGCAACTTAGATGTTCAGTGTGAACAATAAATCGCGTCCGCAAATGATTAGCTGCAAACGAGAATCTACAAGACTGGACTAAGAATGGTAGAAAATCAAAAATGAATCTATCCAAGTTCAGAAGAAACATCAAGATCCATTTAAAACGAACAATCACAGTTCATGCTTCAAAGTTTGGTGTTAATTAGTCACAGATTTAGTTGTGCAATCAAGAAACTTAATAACAGTCCTTTGCTAACAATGCGATGCAGCAGAATCGCATTGAACTATGTCAGGCCATTTTGAACGACATGAAGTCCCGTCAAGCTATATTATTAGTCTTTGAAGAAAAAAAACCTTCGCATTAGATTCATAAGAAAACCGCCACAATAACCGTGTCATTTGATTAGAGGATGATGACATCACTGACGCATGAGTGATTAGTAGAACAAAGCATTCTGCCAGAAAATTGTTCTTTGATGTCGTAGCAGCGAATGAAAGAATCAGCTGCCCAATATTCTTCCATGCTGGTTACAGATAAATGTCATAGGTTACCAGCAAGCCCTGGGTCAAACTGTACTGTAGTAGCTGAAGAAGGATTTTCCCCAGTGAAAGTTGTGTTTTTATCAAGATTGTGCACCATGACAGGTGGCTAAGATCGTCTAAAAGTACTTGAAAAACAAAGCCGTACTTTTCACAACCAAAGACAAGTGGCCACCATTTTTCCCCTATGCGAATCCTATGAATTACTCTATATAGGCGCGGGTCGTGCTGGTTACACAAGTTTTAAGACCCTTTGAATTCCATTGCAAAGGTCTGGAAAAATCTGCAAGAGGCGATTGGGATGATTGGAGGACTGATTTAGGATGGGTGCCACATTTTGGAAACCTACTGCTATTCAACTTGAATTTAAAATTTCATTGCGGAATCTTTCACATTATCTGAAATATACATGTTTATCTGTTTGAAGTGCTTTTTTGACAATACTTTCTCAGCACCCGGTATATAATTTTTAATTTGTATTTTTAGATATATATACGTATTTACAATCTTGTCCAAGTAGTGTTTTAAAATTCTTTGTTGAATCACTAATGCATTAATGTGAATTAGAACTCGTCTAACAAAAATAAAATAATACAAATTTATTGAGATTCAAGAAAGAATTTTATTCATTTGAAAAATAATTAAATTTACGAAAACAAAATTTAATAATTTTAATGATAAAATTAATGATTTTTTACAGATTTTTAATAAAGTAATTTAAAAAGTGTGATATAAATCATAAACGATTTATCAAATGAGAGTTTGAGAATGGAAATCCATCTGTCTTCGGTACGGAAATATAATACTATTTCCACTCCGGAAAGTCAAACAAGGAGAAAATATAATATTAATAAAATATTTTATCTCAAATTAAAATAAAATTATATATATATATATATATATATAACCCAAATATTAATATATTAATTTCACGAATAATAATTTTTATATATAACTTTAGAATTAAGATTTTTTTAACTTTTAAATTTAGTAAGTTACCTTATATATATATAAATATAAATAAATTTAAAATAAAATTAAAATAAATATTTTGTTGCTTTACCGAAAATAATTATTCCTATTTTCGTTCATCAAAGCGAAGAATGACTAATGAGAAAAGAATCATTTTACTTTTGATTAAAAGTTTGTTTTAAAAAAGATGAATAATCAAATTAAAAGATGCGAAGAAAATTTAATAAAAAATCAATTCATCTTTTCCACAAAAAGAAGACACTCTATGTGCATGGGTACTCACTTACCCTTAAAAACATCGTCCTCAACAGAATGATTTTTCAAACTCAATCCTTTCCTTTAATATAATTGCAGTGGATTAATAGTAAAAATATTTATTCTAAAATATAAAATATGATATACTTAGAAAAGCAATATTTGTCAAATTCATGTTCCATAGGAAGAATAATGTTGAAACTAGTAACCGGAAACGCCAGCGAGAACACGAGATGGATTACCATTAATGTGAAGTGATTTATAAGTGAATTACAAATCAAAATAAAAAATCAGAATTTTAGTTATATATAATTTTAAATGAAAAAAATTTTTTAATGTAAATGAAATATTATTTTATTTGATCGTATAATTAAAAATAATATTTCCGATTTTCTACAAAGAATCATGTATCAATATATAAGGTATATATTATATATTATTATATACTATATAATAAATAATTATCTTCATGAAGAATCATAAATCAGAATTTTTATAGAAGTACTAATATTAAATAAGTTTTTAGATAATTATAAATAAAATATTAAAATTTTAGTAAATAAGACTGACGTCCTGCTTCGCCATAACTTCATTGGTTATACACTACTGAATTCAAAATGGAGTTTATTATATTTAAAATATTTCGAAAATCACATTTATCAAAAAATAATTAATAAAAATCGCAGTAGTCTAACCGATATTCTGTGGACAACAAAGCTAATTTACTCGAACGCCTCGTAACAGGAATTTTTGTTTGCTTCAGTTTCTTGAACAGAGTGTATATAATTACTGCCATGACAAATACATTTACCTGTTAATGAATGAAAAATAAAATAAATAAAAATAATATTTCTATTTTAAGTTTTTTTCGATTTTTAAGTAATTTGTAAGATAAATTTAAAAGACAAATTTTTATTTGTTTAAATATTAACATTATATATATATATATATATATATATATATAAAATAAATATAAATATTCAGAAGTAATTTTAATTTGTGAAAAATAGGGTGAAGATTAACAAAGCCTGCTGTACATTTTATGCAAGTTCTATTTGAAATTCGAAGTCCCATGTCGCGAAGGGGTACACGGAAAATATATAAAACCATTTTTTTCGGTACAATTTGTGTCGGTACGCGACACCGAACTTCCGCTTTCAGATGGTAGTTACTCGGTAGATTAAACAGATACTATTAGTTGTAACACTGCTCTTTTTGAAGATAAAAAAAATGATAATTTTTTGTTTGATGGAAAATAACGATAAATCATTTAAAAGTTATAAAAAGTGTCTTTTATCATATTTTACCCTAAAGCTTTTTAATTTTACAGTACCAATTACTAGCTTGACATACTATCAGAAAGCTGTGAAATTATTCTTTCTGAAAACAGTTATTTTAGGTAAAAATTCGCAAGAAACCACATTTTTTTAGAGAAACTAATTTCAGAAAGGTTTGAAAAGCACATTCAAAAATAGTTTTTGAATAACAAGAAGAAATATATAAATAACTTGATCTTAAATTCAGCAACTAAACAAGCAAAAAACAAATAATCACTCTTTTGAATATTTGGACTTCACTTTGGTTGTTGAATATTAAATAATAATAAATTAAATAATAATTAATGTATTAAATAATAATTGACTTTCAGTTGAAGATGGAGGAAATTTGAAAGAATTGGGATAAATAAAGTGAGGAATATGATGATGATTAATAATAATAATGATAAACTTAATAATTAAATAATTTTCAATTTTAAGAAGAAATACATATTATTTTATATTTTATATGTTAAAGGAGATCATTAATTCAAAAATTTACACGTAAATTAAACATTATGGATTTCACTCATTTGGGTATAAGAATCCAATAAATTATTCATTTTGATGAATATTATTATTTTTATTATTTTATTTTTGATACTGTGCAGCTGTTTAATAGGACAAGATTATATAAAATTCTTGATATATTTTGGTCTTCCAAAAATGCAAATTCATTAATAAAATCCCATGATGGAATGATTAAAACAGTTTAAAACAGTTTTACTCCTTGACTTTCATTAAATTCGTAAGTTACACATATTTGATTTCCTTTGATATATTTTAATAATTTTCCCAATAGAAAAAGATTTTTATTAAATAAATTATAAAATATGAAGTTACTTTTATACTGTGAGGAATATTTTAAGTGGTATGTGAATTGCTGGGGTTCCTTTTGGTGAACTTTAAATTTTTGATATTTTTAAAAATCATATTTATATTTTAAATAAATTAAAAATAATGTTC
>MQRK01097532.1:0-11379 GCA_001938485.1 Girardia tigrina
CGGCAGTTAATCGCACCATACTTAAACAAGCCGTTAGATAATAATCATTGTAAAACGCTTTTTCTCATCCTCATCAGAAATAATATAACTCCGAGGAAAAACTTCATCTGGATTTTTTTTAAACCATCTTAAAAAATTAAAGCTTTTAATAAGACCTATTTTTGTAGTAAACGACCCAGCTTTTTTTAAAATGGTTAATCATTTGATTAGGTTTAATATTTTTCATGTCAATTTGAGTCCTTTTTAGAGACCAGATAAAATCAGGAACACAGCGTTGGACCACTTACACAATAAATTATCAAGCAAGAAATTATTGAAACATATTCCTTTATCGTTAGTTCTGGATTGCATTGATCGTAGGAAGGAAACTTCGGAGGAGGGGAGTCAATTGACACCAAAAATGGAAATAATAAAAATATAATAAAAATATAATACATGACACAGGTGAGCACCACACACACACTCGACTAAATACAAATGTCACCAAAAATAAACAAAATACATAGAAATAAATACAGACTCAAAAATAAAAAAGAAGGTCCAAATCAAAGATCGTTCAGAGAGAAGACTGGTGAGAGAAATTCCCACTACAATAGATATAATAAGAAAGATATCGAACACAGTATTTGCATTTACAAACGAGAATTACTTTAATTGTAAGAAAGATGTATATTATACATCTTCTTTTTACAAATTCTTTTGTTGCATCTGTGAGTGGGGATACATGTCCAGTAAAAGCTGAGTTTGGTTTGCTAACAATGGAAATATGTAACTTTAAATTTTTTAAATGGGCTAAATATATCACGATTCAATGCGATAAACAAACACAAATCATTAAACTTAGAATTTTAGCTTATAATTACAATTCATTGCTTAAAAGTCGACATTTAAAAATTCATTATAAGCAACAAATAATACAAGGACACATAATAAACTATAGTTCTCTTAACGTCCGTGTGATTTCAACCTAAAAAAAAGATTGTCACTCCTCTAGGGGGTGAGGGGCGTTTGCCCCTCCCATGCCTTGGATCGACCACTGTATCTTCAAAACAGACTTGAAGTGCTATAGATGGGCTTTATTTACAAAATTTCGTTACTACAGCAAGTCCAGATCTTGAAATTCAGTGTTAGTCGACTTAATTTTTTTAAGAAAAAAGTATCTCAAATGACCTATACTAGCAAAACTTTGGATCCATTCCGGAACCTCTTAACTTTCACTCAGGAGGCTGTTTTTTCACAGTTTTAATAGACATCACCAATAGCAACTTTTGACACCTAGCCCATTTAAAAAATAAAAAGTTGTAGTTTTCACTCCACCCTAATGTATAATTATATTCATACGAAAAATGGATTTATTAGGTATGTTAAGCATATGATTTATTTTTGGAATTTGCTCCATAAAAAATAATTTATGAAAGGAACAGTAAAAAAGAATTTTTTGTAAAAAAGAATTTTAGTTTTATATCCATTTGTTAACGCACATTAGAAATTCCGAATGATTAATGAGAATTAATCTCATTTCTCATATCTAATTAATAAAGATTGAGACTTAATTGCCAAAGGAATTGGGCTTGGCTTTAATTGAGAATAAAATATTTGAATAATTACTCCATTAGCTAATTAAAGTTTCTGGAGTAAAATGAAGAAAGTTTCTTAAAACAATAATTTTGTACATCAAGTTTGTTTTTGATATAACAACAATATAATTTTCATATTACTTTTAATTAACAAAATAATTGGTATAAGAATTTTACATTACGTTTGGAAAAAATATCTTCAGATTCTTTATTCTACTATTGATAAACAAGATTGAATCAAAGGAAGAGGGAAACTCGGCACTCTACTTTTTGCACTTCTTTCCATTCCATGCGTGTTCAACATACGTTTAGTAATACCGGTTGTGCTGAAGAACGAAACAATGGAAAAGCCTTAAGATGTTAGAATTTCAGTTGCCCAAAAAATTTCAGATGGTTTTTTAGGTATATTTCCATCACGAGATACAATGAGAAAATTGATAAACCGAACTTGTGCCAATAAAGGTATACCAATACCTTGAAACAAGACAGGAATTAGTTATTCCTACAAATTATATAAAATATGATGGTTCGTTTTTCCTCACTCCACCTTTATTTAATCAAATTCCGTATGATTAAAAATATAGGGCCACAATTTAATTCAGATGCAGTAAATGTGGATGTTGAAATTGGTGTACATCAGGCTTTACGTACCAAATTCCTTGGTGTTTACATAAGGGGTTGTTTCTTTCATCTCATTCAAAATCTCCGCAAAGATCTTTCTGAATTTCAGCTTTTTAACCGTTATAATGTTGATGCAAATTTTGCATAAAAAGCTCGTATTAAGGGCACAAGACTGATTTTGATAAGATTTATTCGTATGAAAAAAATCAGTGATCAGTCTCTGTAAATTTTAAAATTCTGCGAAAACAACTTATATTTAAACAAACTGTTTTTTATCCAATTTATAAAAATTAATTAATTTAATTTTTAGACAGTTTCCAAAAATACTAATTGTTTGGGAGAGTTCGCATTTTAATTCACATCATACAAGCATACATTGACATTAAACATTTCATACAAACATTTATAATTTCAGACATACATTATAGCTCGTATGATAACGTCCATTGCTTTTGATCCAGAAGTAGATATTGAATATGCACTGACCGTTCTTGATGACTATCTACTTCCAGAATTAGAGCCAGTCATAAGTTCGTTTACCAACACATATTTTTGACTTCAACTCTTTATTCATTTGAAGTTTGGTCGGTTTTTCAGCGTACCTTATTTCGGTCTGATAGAAACAATATTTTTGTTGAAGGTTACTTTAGAAAATTTCAGCAAGAAGATGGTATAAGTCATCCAGTAACATGAAAATTTATTAGTCACTTCCAAAAGATGCAAAAGACATTTGACGCAGATTACGAACGTTTCATAGTCAGATATGAAGCCCCATGGAAACGACGATGATATGAGGAAGCAGACGAGCGTATTCTCAAGAAAATAAGAAACTATGAACGGGAGAATGTGCTTAAGTATTGCGTGGCATCTCTCATAATGTTCATATGAACTAAATAATTTTTGAGTTTAG
Organism: Girardia tigrina; assembly: GCA_001938485.1. Lineage (NCBI taxonomy): Eukaryota > Metazoa > Platyhelminthes > Tricladida > Dugesiidae > Girardia > Girardia tigrina. The sequence continues at coordinate 3,109 of MQRK01097532.1, forward strand.
AAAAATTTGTCAAATAAATATTGTTCTCATTTTTTCAAAACAATTTTAAATTTTATACATCGTGATGCCAAGTTATCCTGTACCCAAGGAAGAAATGCATGTAAAGAAAACAATATATTAAAATTCAGAAATAATTAATCATTATTAAAAGTAAAACAATGGATTAATTTTGACGAATCATCCGTCATCATCAGACATAATCAATAATGAATAAAATTATATATCTTTTTATACTGTCTGCAGTAAATAAGCGTAAGTTTGATAAAAATAAACCGATTTCACCGTCACGACATCTTTAGTGGACTGAAATACAGTGATTAACAAGGTCCCAAGAAGTGCACTTATTATGGAAACCTAACTTGTATGAAGATTGTTTAATCCGTTTTGTAAAAAGTAGCTAGGAAATTTTTTTTAGGTCAATAAAAGTAATTTTTCGTTTTGTGGCAATAAATTTAACATTTTTCATATACATGAACATTTTTGGTTAATCAACAACTTCGGTTAAAAAGTATTTCTCGATGCTGAAGAAGATTCTTGCAAATGACAGGAATTTCAAAACAGAAAATATTCTGCAATTTATATTTTTTTATTATAATAAATCTAATAATAAATAAATTTGTTTTCTGATTTGTATAATAATTCAGCAGTAGACATCTTAGTATGATTGTTTAAAAATAACATGAAAAGATTTTAAAAATTTGAAATTTGAAGATAGGAAGTTTATTCAGCAGTAAATCTATCACTCCAACTAGTTTATGTTCCAATTTAGTTTATCAATATAAATGTAATGAGTTTTACGCCATATACATCAGAGAGACTTGTCTTCATCTCTGTAAACAGATTCAGGAACATAATCGCAGGGAAAGTGATAGCAATATTGCTCAACATAGAAAGAACTGTTTGAAAAATAAAGTCTATGTAAGTAATTTTAAGATGTTGTGTTCACAATTTGATAATTACTGGGGGAGGGTGATGTGCAAACACCATCTTCTTCAACTTTATTGAAAGCACTTTCATGATTCATAAATTACATAAAAATCTCTTTGATATATAAATGCGAATACGTATCATTGTATATCATTGTTAGTTTAGTCCGATGATGATAATGGATCCACGGAAATTGATTACAATATATTATGACGAATATTTTTTGACTTTTAAAAATACAGAAAAGTATTTTTTTATTGTCAGTATAAACTTCATAGGTCAATTTTTAATGTCAACAAAAACTGTGCTATTTATTTTATTTCATGCATCAAATTTCAATTATTACAATTTTCATAGTTTTTAAGTCAATTTTTCAATTTGTTTTCAAATCTGGGGACCATTGTTATTAATATATTTTTCTATTCTTGAAAAACTATTTCATCAAATTGCTAAAAAACAACTTTAAAAATTATTTTAATATTATTAAAAGAATTACCTTGTACGTTTATAGATAATTATTAATATTATTATGTAGTCATAAAACCAATTCTTTTACTGTATTATTTAAAAGATACCCCAGAAAAAGAATACAATGTGCATCAATATTCCCTTCGATAATAATTTCCGGGAATAATAAATAATGGTAATTTGTCTCCCATTGGAAAACAGGGGCGTAACCAGGATTTCATTTCGGGGGGGGGGATATTGATTGATACGTAACACTTTCAGCCACACATACATATATAATCACTGACATATGCATACACCCATACCGTTAAGGATTTTGTGTTCCTGTAAAATACCATTTCCCTATTGCTTATTGTTTAACAAGACTGAGAAGTTGTTGCACGCAGAAATTACATTGTATTCTACAAAAATTGTAAGGAATAAAAAATTTAATAGAGATAAGAAGAGCTGAATTTATATTAAAAAGTCCAGTCTTCGTTGGGATTGACAAAATTCTTCCAGTACTTCATCAGTACTGACTGAAACGTTCCAGTGGATTGACAGCATCACCATACCACTTAGTTGGTTGGTGTTCATGGTACATCTCGAATTAGTTTTAATTCGGGTCAGAGAGGAAAATGTTCTTTCTGCTGTAGCGGTTGTCAGTGGAAGAGAAGAAAATTTGTAGAAGTTTATTGATATTTGGAAAAAAGCAGATATCACATTGACGAAATGCTTCCAGCACTGTCGCTGGCTTATCTTTTGGGAGGCATTGAGACCACTTTTCCGAGTCAAAGCGAAACTCTGATAGAAATTGCCGCTTATCGAGAGAGGATTCATATAAATGACCGAGCTCTTCAAAGTCAATATCGGTAGCTTTATGGCAGTGGAAAGGAATGAGAACATCAAATATTAAAAATTTCACGAAGTTGTCTTCCAACGTTGCCAAGAAATGTGTTGTGAATAGTTGTCCTATTATAGTCTTCTGAAGATGATAACTGCTGAGAAAGTCCATGGACAGAGCGCTGAGTAGTCTTGGGAATCGTTATTCCAGAATGATCTGAAAAATACGCGTCCATCAGCTCGTGAGAAGATTTTATGAAAAGTTTCTTGACTATGCTCACGAGTTAGATGAAGAGTGCTCAAAACTGATTTGGTATATATTTCTTACATTAATGAGAGAGATAGTTGTTCAGTTCCAGATCAGTCACAAGATTCATCAGACAGAATCGAAAAGCATTCAGATTTGTTGATCATTTCCCCAATTTCTTTCCTGATAACTTTTCCACTGGCTTCAATGATATCATTTTAAGTTTGAGGACTGGTGTACGTGTTGTTTTTTGGTGCAAAAATAAAATTTTTGTAAAGATGTGGGAGGTGTCGGAAAAGAAAAATCGCAATATTACCCGAAATACGCCATCGTTTTAGCTGATCCATCCAGAATAATCGCGTCTGAATCTTCGTGTCTTCGTAGAGGTAATTCATATCGCCTGCATAACAAGATTGTCTCTATGATTGGCTTTTAAAGTTCGCGGTTTTCCTCTGATTGTTTTGTGGATCCTTTGTCGATTTTGTGAATAGTATCTAGTTTACCTTTTGTAGAGATTTCTAGAAAGAATTAAGGCTTCACGGAGCAAACTTTATGGTAGTTTTTACTCTCGTGTCCTCGGAAATGTTCCCTTGCATCTGTCCATTGCTGAAAGGGTTCACAAAAAGGCTCTTAAACAGCTGGCTGCCTCCTTTTCCATCGCATTCATAAGCAAAAGCGACAAAGAATTAACAAAAAGCACCTTGTAAAGTGGGAGGAAATGTCAACCACGGCCATTTATCAAACCACTTTGTTTGAAAATGTAAATTTCTTTTACCGACATGGAAAATGCAGTAGGAATCAGGAATCCACGTTGTTTTTTCACAATGGCTGAATAATAAGTCATTTTGTTGAGCATACAAACCAATGCCCCAAATACTGATGTTTGATTGGAGTGAACTGAGACGGCAATGGTTAAGCACAACAGAATCTGAAGTGTTTGCGACAAGAGAGGAGTTAGATTCATCATTTGCAGTTGGTAGAAGAAAAGATGCAGTAATAGATGAAGTCGATACTGAGTTTAAATCTGAATTAATATTGGCTTCAGAAATTGATTTGGACCTCTTTGGGCTCCGTGCAAAGAAATCAGTGAAATCATGTTACCTCTTCATGATGATATTCCAGAAATAAAATGTTCATCAAACCAAATTAAATTTTTCATTAACAATATTTTTAAGAGTTAATTACAGTCGAATCTGCCTAAGTTCTAATTAGTTCAGTCTTCGATACTAAATTTTTAATTTTCAAAATAGAAAAGTTTTTTATTTTATAATTTAACATGTCTTTTTTGTCATTTTTTTAGATTCAGAATGTGTGAAATTAGAGAGAGTTGACGGTAAATCAAATTGAATAAAATTATCAATATTTAAATAAAATAATTTCTTTTCGATAAAATTCAAAATTAATAATGTATATTTTATTAAAATCAAGAATTTTTTATATAGAAAAGATTTAATAGAAATAAAGTTTTAGTATATTGAGTAAATTTTAGTAGATTTTTAGTATGGAAAATTTTTTGATAATATTTCTGGCGGGTTTGATCCCTTATATCCCCCCTTATCCTACGCCCCTGTTGGAAAAGATCAGGTTAATTTAAATTCCTGATGAAACGTTACCACATTATTTTTTAGATTGTGAAAATATGTACAATATGTAAAAAATTATGAACAATTTGTAATTAAAAACAATATATGGTCATTTTCGATAAATGTATTTAATCGAAAAACGTTGCGAAAAAAATACTGTAATAAAGATATGATTTAAATGAAAGACACAAGTAAAATGTCTCACAAAATCTTTGAATTTTTTTTTGGCATTGAAATCATTCGGTCAATTATTTAAATATTATACTGTTATCACACAAAAGCTCAGGACCTGATGTCGCAGGACAGTAAAGTTCAAACCCTAAATTGCCGATTCAAGTTCGCAAGAGATCGAGACGAGACTGATCCCGGTGACAACCGAAAACTCCATGATCCCCAAACGATCTGATCTGTAATTCAACTATCGACATTCATTACCGGCCGGGAATGAGGCCGTCACGGACAAGCATTCCACAAAGTGTATTTTCAATGATTGAATAATTTCATTAAAAGTTCAATATATATTCTCGTTAACGACTCTTCTAACATATTCATGTCTATAGATATTATTTGTGATTATTATGAGTTGATCAATATAATTTGTAATAATATATATAATGAATCAATCAAACCTTCAGAATAGAGAGTGGTACCATTGTCAGAAGTGTACATAAAATTCAGATTCCTCACACTACTTTCGAATGCAATTTACATTTCTTGTCTTACAAAGTATTTATAAATTTATTCCTGACAAACTAAAGTTTTCTACGTTTAATGAATTAAATAAACTTCATTTACTTTTTAATTTCCATTTATTTGCTCAGGATGACTTGTAAATGACCTATAAACTTCTTCAAGAATTCACCAGTTCTTAATAGAATTATTTCATATTTAACGATTAATAGTAACTCGTGAGTTAATTTTAATTAGATTAAACATAATAAAATTACAATTATATTTTTTGTTTTTAAATTAATAATATCTTAAATATATCTTTTAATATTAATTCTCCATTAATGTGGCTACCAACCGGAGGTTTTGTCTTTATAATTTTCTGATGTAGTTTCAATTAATGTCATCGGCATTCCCATCTTGACTTGAACACGAATGTCCCCTCTGAAAATTTGTCATCATTTATTTTTTATCATAAAAATCAAAATAAATTCAAAAAAATTATTATTATTTTACGATCACCAAATTTAAATTAAGACAATTTTAAAATAACGACCCAATAACTTTTAATCATCTTTTAATCAGCTTCAATTTCTTTTATTTAAGTTTTGGAAAATAATTATAGTAATGAATTAATTAATTAATCTTAATTTTTCTGTCTAATTACAACGTGGATCAATAAAAATGATAAGGAAATTTTCATGCTTATCTTGGGGAAGAATTGATATAGTTAGTTTTTACCTAGCGACAGTGTCTGAATAAGGGGTACATATCTTTGAATTAGTGAATAAAATAATTTACTGTGAAACCTCGATATAACGACACTTTTAACCGGCCCGAGAAGAATGCTCTGATAACAGTACTGCTACATTTCATTTTCTTCAAAGAGCATTGAATTCTGTTATCTAAAGTAGAATTAAATGGTGTTTTAATGATTAAAGTTTGCCATAAAACAAGATTTACATGAACATTTAAAGGATCCCATTGAAAAAGTACGAAATATTTTCAAAATCACCATCTGAAAATTACACTAAACGACATAAATATAACAAATGAATAAGAAAATAAATATACTCATACCATATTATATTTCAAGATTATAGGATATTCTAGTAGAGAGAAAATGGGCATTCGTTTTTGGGTGATCGCGACCAATGCTAGGGTACCGGGAACTAATCAGAAGCGTTCCCAAGTGAACCAGAATCGTTGCCATGATAACCGAGACCGTTACTATGGCCATTGTGACCGTTACTATGGTTACGGTGACCCCCCGGGGGTCACTGGGGTCGAATGACCATTTTCTCCCTACTTATTCTTCTAAGATAATCTACGGTATAATTTCAAATTATAAGTTTTTTAATATTTTAATTTGTCAGTATATATCATAAATTTCTCTTCACAGCCTATGGTACTGAAAATTCGCCTTGAAAATGAATGTATCCAAGTTTTTCATGATATTGGCCTTTCTAAAATGTTTCTTTATGTAAAAAACTAAGGTATGGTTAAACTCCTCAAGGTTTTTGGAAGTATTTGTTTTATTCTTCAATTCACTTATAAGTAAGCTGAAGATAATTATCAACTATGCCATACATATTTCAAACATATTTTGGGAACATTGGAACTTTTCTACAATTACATTTCATTCTCTCAATTCAACTATCAACCATTTCATTAGAACATATTTTTAACATTTAAAATCCAACAACAAATAATTGACAATTAGAAAACCTAAATTTAATAAAATTTTTTGTACTGGTTCGCACATTAATATTATTTAAACAATATCTGCCAAATTAAATGCCTGGATTTTGTGCCAAAAGGTTTGACTAAAATGAGAACATATAATAAAACTTTAAGGCCGAAAAAGAAGAGGATAAATGTCTGGCCCCATGGCTGTGTTTAAAAATTGGCCATCTCCACATGATCTGACTGAACCATCTTTTTTATGATGATGTGCATCGGGATTGCCCAAGGTGGGGATGAGTGGTGTATGAAACCATATTTTTCGAGCGATATTCCTCTTCGACTGGTTGATTAATATTAAGTGGAAGTGGATGTAATTTTTGTTTAATTGAACAACAGGTAATAATAATATAATGATGTGTGTTTCGATATAAACCACTCTTATAGAGACCAATTGATAGGCTCTATATCCCTTTATTGAACTGATATTCAGTCAAATTTGTGTTTACCACATTTACTCCAGAAGTAGCGTCAACTGCTAAATCAGTCGTTTAAATAAATTAATTTAGTGAAATCTCGAATTGTTGGTATTCTGAAATAAAATATATTAACAATATGTATAAATATTTAAAAAAATCACTGACCATTGTGTATTGTAAAATAAATATAAAAAATAAATAAACCTATAAAAAATAAATAAAAAATATATTATAATAATAATAAAAATAAAATATAGAAATCAAATGATGCATAATCCCTTTTTGGCTTCCAGTTGTTTGAGAAAGCGCTCAGGGACGCGAGGAAGCTTATAGGGATATTATTCATTTAGAGATGTTGATATTATTATTATTATCGTAATATTACTTTTATTATCATTATTATATTTTATTATTGTTATTAGTATTAATGTTATTAGTATTATTGTCATTTATTATTAATTATTAATCTAATCATTACTATTATCATCATAATTATTATTTAAATATTCATATTACTATTATTAATATATTGATTATTAATATTACTATTAAATGATTATCATTATTATTAACATTATCAATATAATTATTATTAATATTATTATTAAAATTATTATTATTATTACTTACATTATTCTTATTATTAAAATAAAAATTAGAAAGGCGAATTATAAAGCCAAACTTACTACGTTTTGGCATTAAAAATAATTTCCAAGAAATCGGTGGAAAATGTCAATAATTAAGGTGCAAGTTCACCAAGTATAACAAAATGGAAAAAAATATATAAATCGATAAAGGGTATAAATACCCTGACTTTTAGAATAAAGTCTCAAAACAAATTGAAAAAAAATATTTGATAAAAAAAGTGGTTAAAAGAATTAAATTTTTGGAATCCTCAATTGTTAAACAAACTGTTTATTTGAAGCCTATTGTAATATTAAAAAAATTAAAAAATGAAAATGTTGGTTCAGGTTTTGTGGTTCGAATTAATAATAATATTGCGATAATAAATTAAAAGGTATCTCTTGCCAGATAATTGTGAATCAAAAATCGGTTGCATCTCTTGCGAGATAAATTGTTTTAGTTGATTGTCTCTTGTGAGCCAATATTAAAGGTTTAAAAAAGATTTAATCTCCTGCGAGATTTTATTATATCAAATATTTCTCTTGCGAGATAATATTTGAAATTTAAATCAATAAAATCTCTTTCGAGATTGATACTGTCGACGATCCTCAAGAGAGGAAGATTCACTGAACTTCAAGCGAGGAATAATTGTTTAAACTATACAATTTGTTGGAAGTGTTGAGTGTTGGTTGTGTTTTATTTTATTAAGTTCAAGAAAAAGTCTGGTTTTATTTTATTAAAAATATATTTTAATATTTACAGTTGATTA
>MQRK01097539.1:0-13307 GCA_001938485.1 Girardia tigrina
CCGATGATTATCAAAATAGTTTTTTCATTAAAACTCCGTCAAAATATCCATTGTCATTAGGTCGTTAAGAAATTACGATTTATAAACTTGCTTATAAAGGCAAATTGAAACTTCACAATCAAAGAGTCAATCGAACATACTTCAGATTGTGGAGAGAGTACCTGAACATAGTTGTATGCTCTTAAGCATGAATTTTATAAGACTAAACAAATTACCCTTTGTAAAGGTTACTTTATTAACAAATAAAATTATATTGCTATTTTTTGTTCTAAGTGCATTATCAAAAATTATAAATATAATTTATTTATTCAAGATTTACTCCCCGTCAATTGTCAATGTTTTACAATGAACTAGACTTGAGAAAGGTTGGACCGCTTTATAGCAAACTAAATTACTTGATTTCACTCTGCAGATTTTTCACGGTGTCGATGGCCAAAAAAATATTTTGGTCGGTATTTTTATAAATAATCTGATTGATAAGCTCGTCTAGGTTTTCAAATGTCATCTTCGCGATTTCTCTAATTTTAATATTAATTTCAAAGTGAATTAACCAAATATACTTTTCACTTTTCTTTCTCCGAAACATCAATTCCTGTTGATGAAATACATAGAATTAGTTATGGTAGAAAACTCTTTAAATAAATTTATATTATCTGTATCAAAAGATTAATAATTTTTCATGTATAACCGAACCATCACCATTAAACCAGATGCATCATATTTTAAAGTCTTTACCCAATTTTATTTAAAAACTCTTCTATATTCAACAATATCCACAGTGACATATTTTCGACTGTATTTATTCTAATCCATTTACAGAGATGGCGAACAGTCTCTCCGATGAATGTGATGTAACACTGCATTTAATTTACAATGCAAACCAGATTTGAACACAGACCGCCAGGAAAGAAGATTCATTTTACAGTAAGTAATTCCGATTTTTCAAACGTACCTTACATACTTTTCAAGTGTAATATGTCGGAGTAATAGATTTGCATTAAAACAATTTGAGTAGTCCTTTTAATTTAGGCCATTCAATAAAATCAATTCTTTATCTTAAAGAGCGATATACTAGTCCCAAAACATCTGATAATTTATTTTGAATGTACTCACAATTTTTCAAGCATTATTCGTAAAGGGTTTTAATAAATAAACAGAATCAGTCAGAATTATAATGTATACAATACTTGTATTACATGAATTTGTATTTATCCCTGAAAACCTTTTATGAATGAACACACGGGAAAAACTTAGCGAATTATTGCTAATGTGATTTTAATGATTATCACATATATATCATGGTTTTCAAAACCATTGTATCTGGTTGTCCGGAAAGTTCGTGCCAATTGTTTAAATGTGACACTTACACATGTAAAAAATGTCAAAGACATATAACATATGTGAATGGTTTATATATCATGAAAAGTGATAAACTGACGCATCTTAAAAAAAATGTTTGTGTGAGTTGATTTGAAAATGTTAGAAAAGAATTAACATTGTCCAAACTTGATGCTTTTCTATTCCCAGGAAGGCAAGAATGTTACTCAAATAAGAAACAAGATATGCACTTTTTACGGAGAATATGTTTAGCTGACAGAATATTTCGTAAATGGTTTTTTTGTTCAAAGCTGGTGATTTCAATCTCAGAGACCTAAAGGGCACTGGTACATCTTCCAACAAAGATTATGACCAATTCAGGAACCTGACCAAGATCAATCTTTACTATGCGACTCGTGAATTAGCAGAAATACTGAAAATATAAAAATAACCTCCATGAGCTTTTAGTGAAACAAAATTACGTGAATCAATACAATGTAAAAATTCCACATAATCTATTCGAAAAAAATCTGATTGATTGCATATCTATTTGTGATTCGCTTTATCGAAGCAAAAAATAGTGGCATATTATGAAAAATGGATTGTCTATAAAAATGTGATCTTAGGGTAAGCCAGATTAACCACCATTAGTGATTAATAAAGCCGTTCTTAATCCGAAAAAAGTGATGTTCTGTGTGTAATTGGATTTCAAAGGAAATCTGCATTATGAGCTCATACAAAATAACAAGTCGGTTAATTCAGACAAGTACTGCTCCCAACTGGATGAATTAAAGACAGAAATCCAGGAAAAATGCTAGAATTAGCAGCAGCGGTACCCCAACAAATACACGGACGCTTCTTTCGATTTCTAATGTGATTTTAACCGATAAACCGTCTAACGATACTATATTTTCTAAATTCTAAACTTTCTTCAATAATCTAAAAACTTCTGCAGTATATTCATCGTTTGTATAAAAATTAGAGCATTTTATTTCTCTCGGTTTATGGAACGTTTCACGAGATCTCATATAAGGGACAACTAAAGCTCGAAAAACTTCATATACACTATTGTTGTTTTTTCTTCCAGAAACTCCATATAAATACTGAGAGCTGATCCATTTAGCACAAATAGAAATAAAAATAATTTCAAATTGCTTAATCCAAAACTCCCATGAAGTATTTTATTTATTTTTTTCTAAACATTCCAAAATCATTTTACGCTTGACATGCCCAGATGGCTTGTAATATCAGAGTAATTTGAAATATTCAAACTTTATTTAGAATAAACATGTTACTCTGCATAATAATATTCAAACAAATATTAGTTAATAAAAACATTTTAATATTAAAATAATATTCGTTAATAAAAATATTTTAATTTATTTCTACATCATTATTAAGTAAAATGAAATAGCAATTAAAAATTAAAACAATTACTTGTTCAATTTTTTCACCAATATTTTTGATCAACATTTCCGCGACACTTGTCCAAGAAGTATTTTCTTCCTAATTAGAGATTGAAACAAATTATATAGAGAATTATTTATTTAATAAAATTTTCAAAGCTTCATTATTTTCTAAGTTGTGAACGCAATGGTCGATTTCATTAAAATATTATGAATATTGTAGCAAATTTAGACTTATTCTAAACATGCATTTTATGAAAGTAAGAAATAATGATTTCGATTAACTCATGTGAAAAATAAAGTGCTGAATAGAATTTTTAATGTTTCTATTTACATGTACTGCAACAAATCTTGGAATTATTTATGTTTATGTCTTAGAACGATAAATGATTCTCATAAAATTATTTTGCACATTTAGTCCCAACCAGAATTATAATCAGGGTGGCCCAGAAATCCTTTGACTTATGAAATATCTTCATTTAAAAAAAGTTAAGATGATAGATGAGTAACTTCTGTATTTCAAGTAAATTAAGTCAGGTTTAAAGTAATACATTTGTTTTATTTTCCTTCATTATATTAATGTTTGCACTATTGTGATATTTCCATGTAATTTTTCCATTATGTTTTACATATCAAGACTGCTTATATTATAGCGACTGTTATCCCTTTCAAAAAAACTACATATGTGAAGATCAACAAACTTTAATATTGTTAAACGATTCATGGAAGTAGGAACAAATGACTGTTATCTTAGATCAGGCCGCTTAGTAACAATTTCTACTTCTTAAAAATGGGAATATATCAGAAAAAGTCTCAAGTGTAATCCATGTCAATTCCAAATCTTCCAAAGTTTTCCGTTGAGTCCCTTCATTTTGTAACTTATATGATACACACCCATAATAATTAAAAAAGGATGAAAAGAGTGAAATGCCTTCATGTCTCTACAGAATACAGTCCACAAGCCTAACATAATTTTAAATCTGACATAAAACCATAAAATACAGTTTACCCAGTTTTAATAATAATAAACACAAAATTCTAAATGATTTATAAACAAAAACCAGATAAAATTTTTTGTTTTAATAATTATTTATTTAAAAAATTTTTAAAATTATTTCATTTTGTTCATTGTTGTTGGTAATATTGGCATGACACGACAATTAACACTTCAGCAACGAATTTTTATAGAAAAGCAGTGGATAAAACATGATAGAAATTCAAGAGCTGTAGCTGCAGCATTTGCGAAAGAGTATCCCAATGACTGCTTCCGAATCTTTTAACAAATGAATATAATCAAGACCTTAGTAAAAACTGATTTGAGTCATGCACTTCCTGTCTTATGACACTGCCAGTCTTTTAAAACTTATTTAGCACCCTAATCACAATTCTCCTGACATACTTCAGGGCATTGGCAATTCTTTGATGGTCATTGCCGAGTGGAATATGTCAAAAAATGAATGATTTGAAAACATTTTCAATTACAATATAGAAGTCAAAATATTATCTTTGAGGAAAATGTCTTTTTGACATGAAATTTAAAACATTTTAAACTTACATAATAATCACATAAAGTAATACAGCGTTTCCTTAACCGCACCTGAATTTATCGAACCACATTATCTTTCATTAAAAGCCTCATCTAAATTCGTCATCTTAAAATGTATTTCTGAATTTATATTGCAAATATGACCATGCCTTCTGTATTCTGTTAGCATCACTAGCTGTCAGGCATATATTTTAGTAGCATGTTTATGATTCAACTAGTAAATCAAAAAATTAATTTTTTTATATAAATTCTTTATGTAGACAGAATTCTACTTCGCCAAACAAAAATTTTAAAATTTAAAACATTTTAAATTAAAAAAAACACATTAAAAACTAATGTAAACTACTTATAATTTATAAGTAGATATGTTGCAATTAATATTGTTCGTGAACTCCGAATTTTCCGTTTTTTTCCCATTTGGGGATTTTAAAAAGTTTTTTGATCAAATTTTCACATAATCATTTATTGTCATCGAGAATGAGTAAGTGTGCAAAGATTGGAGAAAATTGATTGAGTAAAAAGCCTTCTAAAATAGATTTCTAAATTCCATGGAAATATATACATAGAAAGTAAATTAATAAAAAGAATGGAAAAAATAGAAAATTATTAGTGCAAAAATAACGGTCTTTTTTTGAATCATAAAAGTTATACAAAAAAGTTTCCAAAAAATGAAGTATTTTAGGAAATTCTTAATGTTTAATAACTATTTAAAAATAATAATAATAATAATGATACGGTATAATGAATGCACTTGATCTTACAACGTATTCTGCTAGCTCAATTTTTTTGTTTTCTCCTTCCGATTCCAAGATAAATTTTTCAGTCCACCTGAATTATATTTTAAAAACAATAAAAATAAATGAATAGTTTACTCAATTATATAATGAAATATTGTATTGTTTGTCGATACAATTACTTCAAAGGCTTCACTAAAATTTTTATATTTGTACTCAATATCATTTACATGTTCAATGTCCGAAAAAAGATAGAGTGCCTCGATGATCCAGTCAGTAACTTTCGATTGTTGAGCACTGATACTTTTGAGTAAGTCAGAATCAAACAAGTCTATTGTACTAGAGAATGTCACAATAAACTTTTGGATTGCATTGTAAAACTTGTTGAATCTAGAAATAAACAGCTTTTTATAAAAGGAAAATTAACATAATATATTAAATATCAAAGGGGATAATTGGTAATGGTTAATTCACAACGTATATATAATGTATATCAAAGAAAGCTTCTGTAAACGAATTATTTCAAAGGAGAAGAATCCACCATAAAAATCCATCTCATTCCACAAAGTTTAGCCTTTTACAACCTCCATCCAACGAGATGTCTGACGAAAAGGCAATCCATAACCCAACAAAAAAAATGCAGACCACAGATTAATAAACTTAAGTCACAGCGTTAACGGTTAAAAGAAATTATTAATAGCGTTAAATAATTAAAAATAGTGGCCATTTAGTTTCAAAAACATAAACACACCATTTAATGAAATTTTTCTAATATTCTTGACAATTCATTTCTATGGTATAACCATCATCTTTAGGCCATACAGAAAATTTAACTTTTAAACCTGCCTATACAGACAAGTAATATGATCACGTAACCAAATGTGTCATCTAAACATACTCAATAAGATTATCGAGACATCCATTTGCACATTAATCTTAGAATCAAAATATTTGAAATATTACTTCACAGATCACTCTCTCACAATAATGATTTAACTGAGCACACCGAATTTCAAAATTATTGATGTTTATATTTGCTTTTGTATTGCAAACCTTTCTATGTTCTCCAATATTAATTTCACCCGCATTACGACAATGTTCTAGGATTCTCTTAAAAAGATAAAGGAACGTATCTCCAATGTACATGGAATTGCATCGATCAGATGTACATAATCAAAATCGGGTTGGAGATCTACTAAAAAATACATTTTGGATTTTATATGTTTTAAATTATTTTTAAATTAAAAGCATTATTTACAAGTTTTAAAATCTTCTTTAGTATCACTTTTAATCGATTTATAAATGACGTGTTTATGTTTTCATACACTGATATCACTATAATATTATATATTACTGATGTTAGTCAACAGATTATGAAAATAATTATTTCTTTGAAAATACTCTACTTATATTGGGGCAGTTTGTCAAAAAGTAACAACAATATGGTAATAGCAGTTTGAGCGAGAACAACATTCATCAACAAGCACAAAAAAATTTTAAGATGTATTTTAATCATTAAATTAAAATGAGACTTGGAATTATCTAATCAACAGACATACAAATATTGGGATCAGAACTGAATATAAAAGTTGACATAATACTAAAATTCATTTTCTATTACAATTTTGTTTGTTTCAAACAAATTATTGTAGAACATTTTTTCTTTACAAAAAAAAATCAAAAGCGATAACAACTCCGAAATATTTATTCAATGCAACTGCAAGATTTCAGTCGAGTCAAATTGCGCGCATTTTATGTCGATTTAAACAAATGCAATATCAACCATATTGCTACATTCCCTCTTCAGAGCTTTGATCCAACTCGTAGTCCCTCAAATACGCAGGCGGCCCCCTACGCCGAGTCGATCGTCGCAATCCCATTCCTTCGTCTGACAACGTTAGATCGATTTCGTCGTCCGATAACTCACCCTCCTGCAGCTTGTCGGAACTCGAATCATTCCTTCCTCCATACGACTCAACGGCATCTTCGGTCGGTACGTTCACTTTCTTTATATCTCTCATGCGTCGAGGGATTCCGTCCACATCCACGCTAAAATTGGAATTCACACCGGTTATTATCCCTTTTTGCCACGTTTCAGAACAGCGAACATTTGGAGGTTTCACGTACACCCGCTCACCAACAGTGTAACCCACTTCGACGTCTCGTACATTCGGTGCAACCTCTCCCTGTCTTAACATCCTCCATCCGTACCGGAACAGCTCATTCTGCGGAGATATCCTCTTTTCAGTTCGAGTGGCGACGTTATACCAATAAACGGCATTACGTGAGTTTATGCCTGCTCTCGCCATTATTCTCTTTACTTTTGTTCAATTTTCACAAAAAATACATTTACAATTTTATTTTACAAGTTTTAATTATAATATTCAAAAATTTATACTAGTTCCAATAACAAATTAAAAGCATTTTAAAATTAAAAAATAGAAAAAAATAAACCAACTCGCTAAAGTCTTCATTCTTCCCAATATCCTTGAGCTCTTGATTTATAAACATTTCTAAATATAATTCGTTACCCATAGACCGAACAAATTCCATTATGTCTTCATTATTATTTTCAGTTCCATTTTTCAGTTTCATTGCTCGAATTTTCGTTTCAATTTTTTCAATATAAGATTTCAAATCACGGAAAAACGGTTCAAAACTCTTTATTAAATCGATTCGTGTTGAGAACTCTAGTAGCCAGATTTTAATCATCTGTCAATGAGAATAGTAAAGAAATCAAGATTGAATGTAAATCGTACATCAAAATGTTCTGAAACGTTTTTTAGAATTGAATTATCGATTATCCCTTTATTGATTTCCATGGATTTCCTACTTGACAGTTCACTAAGGAGGATCTGCCACTTGTCCAAAGATTCCCCGATCGACTGATGTAGGGTTCGATAATTGGATACATTCAATGATGATATGTCATTGAAGATTTTCTTCAAATTCTCCTCCAACACAAGCTGAAGAGAAAATAATATTTTACAAAATCCAAACCGTTCAATACTTCTTTTATAGCACTTAAACTATCTGTAACTGTATCCAAATTACAATTCGAAATATTTCTAAATTAAAAAAAGTATTAAAAAAAGTTTAATATTTCAAATAAATTACGAAATTTTTTGCAGAAAGAATTCAAATTTTTCTCTCAGAAAATAAAACAAATCATAAAAATTGTTTAGCGTTTTGCTGGTTTCCGTTTGGATTTGGGTGATCTGTTTGAGACATCTGCCGCTGACATCGTGGATCTGACTCGTCAGAACAGTGTCCCGGTCCGAGAGGAAAATTGCAAAATGTTGAGACATTTGAAACAATTTTTTCGTTATTAACTTCAATCTTTTGGTTGTGTTGAGCAAAGACTCGTCAGATATCTACATGAATAACATTTAATCTAAAGACAATCTATTTACCACCCGTTTTATATACTGTATTTTACTTTTACAGTAATTTTTGGCCACAATAAAAGCATGCACACAAAATGATATCAAAGTAAGACGGTTTAAGTAGATTGGAGGTGCTAATGATTGTAGATCTTAACATTTATTATTATTAAATTGTAATTGTCATTACAACAATTCTCAATAATAATTAAAATTATATATTATTATTGAGGGTTTGGTTTTGGATATTTGAAATTAAATATGATGAAAATTAAGTAATTAAAATTAAATATAAATTTATAAAGATTTGTAGTTCAAGTTCATTAAATTATAAAAGTTAAAAAATTAATAATTTAAAAAATGATCAAAATAAATATTTTTATTTTAAAATTATTAGAATATTTTAGGATAAATAAAAGTTTATTTAAATAATAGAAGTTTGTGAAATGATTAGTAGTTAAAGTAAAGAAGCGAAAATTTGTTTAAATTAGTGTATAATAAAAATTATTCATTGTGCTACTTATGACTAATCATATTGACATAACTAACAACACAACTTGGAGATAGTTCTCATAAACTAACTCATAAATTTTAAATGCATCAGAAAGTTCATGAGGATTACAAGGTATGAATGAGCGAATCAAAATGAACATTAAATTTTTTTATTAAGCTTTAATTTCTGAAGCCTATTTTTTTGTAAATTTCAAACTTAGTTGCACTTGTTCCTAAAGAAGCTGTGATTTATATTTCAAAAATTGGCATATAAATGTTATATAAAACAAAGTAAATTCCCTAATAGAAGATGGTATAACCAGCAGGAGGGTTAATCAATATTTATAAAAAATTACTTTTAATGATAATGCAAAAGCTAAAGAACTCCATTCTTCCTTTTCATTATTGATTACTGACATTTGTCGTTCGAGCCGCTGTTTTTGTAAATCATAGAGAATATGATACTCATTGAGAAGAGTTTTACTTCTCGCGGAGTCCTGTAAAGCTGATTCCAACTTAATGAAAAAGATATTTTGAATGTATATATGAATTATTTATTTACATCTTTTTGAATATGTTCCGCATCTTCCGTAACTTTAATGTCTCTGATCTTGACTTCTTTTAGTTGTCTAATAAATTCAATCACAATTGAATTAAAAAGGTAAACTGAATTAAATGATAAAAATAACATATTTTGATTTATAAACATGATCATAACTTTGAAATATGGAATATCACATTGCTCATATTTATTATATCAACTCTCCTACTAGAGTAATTTCTTAGCATCACATCTCTCTAGATTAATATATATTTTCGATTATCTGAATCAAATTTGACACTGTTATTTTTAAGTAATTAATTATAAAGGTTCTCAATAGTCAAAATTAAATTTTATCTCAATTTTAAAAAATTAAACAATATTTTAAATACTTTACTAAAATTAATTTTAATAATATTCAAACATATTGTTTTTAATCAATTATTTAAAATTTTAAAATAAATTAATCGAATCATTGAAAAATTTATTACAACATTATTTTACTATTAATTTGAATATTAAACCTAAACTTAAACTAAAATAGTTTCAGGTAAGAAGAATCAAAATATTAATCCAATGTATGTGGCGTTACACCCATTACATGTACATTGGTAATTGAGATCCGTATTTTTAACATTTTAAAAATACCGCTTTAAACTTAAGTAACATTGATTTAACCGATGATTTTTGAAAGCGTTAGATAATGCAATAAGTTTAAAAGTAATATCCCGTACCCAAAAAATTGAAAGCATTTTCGGTAATAATCTCCAACGCTACGAGGACCGTGTTCGGATCTCATTCACCAATACACATGTAATGGGTGTAACGCCACATACATTGGAGAGAATTCACGTCACTCTCTAAGAGAATCCAGGAACACAGTCGTAATGAAGGTGAAAGTAACATTGCAGGACATAGAAGACATTGTAAAGGAGATATAAACTCACAACACTTTAAAATTCTGTGCACTCAATTTAAAAATTATTGGGAGAGAGCGACTCGTGTGAAGCGTTATATACAAAATCTTTGGGTCCTAAAATTAACGTTCAAACTGCAATCTCTACAATTTTGTTGAGAATTTTTAAATGATGTACTGATTACGTATTGATTACATAATCATTAACTGACCATTGCATAAGTAAATTTCGTCGAAATTAATAAACTTTGATTGGCTTAAGAATTTATTATTTCATAATTTGCCAATTTTATTTCAATTTATTCACAATATAATAATTAATTTGTTGTTTCCATTTCAATTTTTATAATACCAGGAAATCAGAAATTTAAAACAAATTCTCAATTTCCAAAACATGACTTTCTATAAATTTAGTGACTGTTACGAGGATGTGGTAATTCATCTTTAGAAATTCGCCCAATGGTATCGAATAGAGCCAGGATCCAGATTTAACAGGTCGGCCATTTTTAACAAAAAAGTAACTTTATCAAACTCTCCCTAATTTTTATTTACTTAATATTAATTTTCTTCAATTAATGTGGCTTTATATAAGATATTTCAAAATATTCACTCGGTTAAATATTTGATGGCCATTTGAAATTCTTCAATTTGTGTTGTCAACCTTTTGTCTCTCACAGCTTGCTCTCTTATTGTACCCTTTAATCTAAATATAAAATTATGATACAAATACCAGCAAAATTTGAGAATGATTACTTAGATAATTCTTCTGGTAATTTTCGCACAAGTTCAATGTATCGAGTACGTAATTCCAACAGTACTAAACTCCTAGCTTCGGATGATGCCCATATCTATACAAAGATACTTATCAATGACAGTCTTATAAAAATACAAATAAAAATTTGATGGTGGTGTGTATAGAATGTATAAAATGTATCCACGACCCGAAGTATAGTTGAGTACATGAATAGTTCTGAAAGACTAATTTATATGCCAAATACAGGGTTATACAGAAATATATTAAAAAAGTTCAACAATATATTAAAAATAAAATAAAAACATATAATGACAACCGAAAAAAATCAGGAAAGTGAAAGAAAAGAACAACAATTACCCTAGAATTAGTAAAAAAAATAAAATATCTTTGGGTAAGGACAAAAGTCCCATAGAAATAGAAGAAGATGAATATATTTCTTTTCCAACAGCATACACTATAATTGATGAAATTTCTGATGGGATATTTTCTGAAGACACTGTTGGATTGCAAAAAGGAAGAAAAATAAACGAACCCACAGAAATTAGGGAAAATATGCCCCAAACATTAATGAGAGACTAGTAAATATTTGAGAAATTAGGAGAAAATGGACTTTTTTCGAACAGAGTAGTATGTAGAGTATTGAGAAGTATTGCATAAGCAAGAAAACGTTTGGTAAAAGTACCAAGAGAGCGAAATACTCTGCGAAACATTGACTTTCGACAACAAGAACAATGAAATTTATTCAAGATGATAGTTTGGTTTTTCTTGATGAAATGGGAATAAATATTAATCAAACAAGAAAAGAGAAAACCTAAGAAAATTATGTGGTGCGTTCAATAAAGAACCCCACATAAGGTAAAACATGTATTAGCAAAATTTAATTTTTTTGTGTGATTAAATAAATTAATATAAGTTTTAATTTCAGTACTTGTTTTACTTTATCAAACAGATTAAATTTTTTATAGAGAAATTTTGAATTTTCATCATTGTGATGATTTTAGACTTAGAATATCGCAGCGTTATCAAGTTCTTTGTGTTGCAGAAGATATGAAGTGAAATCTAAAATCTTTTGAAGTCAGCTTACCTACATGACTTTCCATCTCTGACAACTGTTAAATAATGGCTCAGAGAGTTTGAAGGTGGTCACACCAACGTTTTTGATCAAGAAAAATCAGGTCGGCCACAACACATTTTTGATACAGTTGATGAAAAATTGGAGAATATTGTCCAAGAAGAGCGTCAAATTACCATGAACATATTAACAACAAAGCTCAATATCAGTGTTGGTACAGCCAAAAAAATTGAAATCCATGGATATCATAAATTGTGCTTCAGATTTGTTCCCAACTTCTTGAATGGTGATATGATGGGGAACCGCTTGGAGTGCAGTCAAATCAACTTGAACCTGTGCAATCATCATGGTAAGGCTTACCTGGCCATTTTAATTACGAAGGATGAAACCCCACTCAGTATGTATTTACGGGAGACACAGCGTGAGTCAGCAAAATGGAAACTGCCTGGATAGAAGTTATCTTTGAAGATGCGAAAGCAGACAAGTCATGCACGAAGGATGATGCTTTCTCTTTCCTAGTATTATAAATATGTTATTCTCACGGTTTTTACGTCTTCAAACATTCAAAGAAATATTTGAGAGGTGTCCAGTTTGAATCTAAGGACGACTTGAAGTTTGTCCTGAAGGATTTCTTTACCGATTGTTCCCCAGAATTTTTCAAAGAAGAGTTTTCTAAGTTGTTTATTCGTTGGCGGAAGTGTGTCGAGCGAAATAGACATTATGTTGAAAAATGATGCCTACATAAGTTAAGCTTGTTGTGATATAAAAATGGCCCTTTTTGTAATTCATTTTCTTTGTCAGGCCGGGTAAATATTGAACGTACCACGTAAATCAGTTAAATTGTTAAGGCCGGCAGGAGAAACTGCTAGCTTTATGGTCGCAATACAAAACGGGTGTGATTAACTTTGAACTGAGAGATAGAGCCTTCAATAGCATAAGTTTTATTGATTTTATCCAAAAATATTGTCATTAGATTTTGTAATCCATCTGTAAGCAGTTTGTATACATTGACATTTTAAATTTCTCATGTGATTTAATATTTGCTTATATTTATGAGATACTAAAATATAAATTAAAAGATTATTTGCTATTTGAAAGAGAGACTTTAGATAGGTTTATCGAAACCATATAAAAATGATTACCAAG
>MQRK01097631.1:2409-12522 GCA_001938485.1 Girardia tigrina
AGATTTTCATTTATTGAAAATAATTAGTTTGAACTCAGAAATAAATTGATCAAGAGAGATGTCAAATAGTGAATGCGCTTGTGATAATAATAAATGTTGCAAAACTCATATTGATGTTGTTAATATGGGGTTTGACCATAGGTGATATATATTTATACTGTATATATGAAAACAAAGAATTTGTTTGTTTTTGGTCCACATAAAGGCTGGTACCAGGCATACTCGATTTAATATTGAACAGAAAGTATTCACAAACTAAGACCGCATATAAATGATAAAATCAAATCAAAATATTAATGTCATGCAAATATTTTAGTTAATGGAATAACAGTTTTTATGGTTAACTAAATGACAGGTGTGCAATAGCACGCAAATATGTCAATTAATCTGTTTGACCATATGTCTCAACAAGTTGTACTTTTTCATACATGATCCTGTATCGCTTCTCAGCTGGATAATTTATGTGGTTAAAGACAGTATAACACAGCTGGATTGACGCCTTTGAAAAATTGAAAATGAATAGTGTAAAGCTAGAAAAATAAATCTGGCACCGTCTTGAATGTAACATCAGCTAGCCACACGGACGCACGTGCCAAGCCGTCGATGAGCTCGTGACATCCAAGTATAAAAATACGATCAACACCTGACCCGAATCAAACTGAACGAAGTGACTAAAGCATTCAGGCATCTCAAAATTTCGATCGTTTGGAATGGGTAAAGTAAAGTTATTTCAATACTTACAATTTTTAATTAAAATCTTTTTGCCATTATTACCCAATAATACTTTAATAAATTATAATATATTATGAAAATTATTCTATTTAAACTTAAAATACATTTTAAAATCATATTATTAAGAACAAATAAAATATTAGATTCTAGTCCACAAAAGCCAAAATCATGGAGAACTATACAAATATTAAAATACTAAATTTCCAAATATTGCTGATGATGATGTATGTAATCATCGAAACATGTCCAATAAATATATAAAAAAGCTTTAATCAAATTATATTTTAAAAATATTAAAAGCTGGGGACAAACCACCTGTGGTCAAACCTCCGCGTACCATTTTAAAAAACTATTTTTTTGTTTACGACATTTATGACACATGATATTTTAGTACGTGTATGAATAACTTGCAGATCAAATCTAAAAATTTATTATGATTCAAGTATACCGACAACATTCTTAATATTTAAAAAAAATAATTTAAAGATGATCGAACTGATATGATCTCAAAGGGGTAACTGTTTTCGAAAAGAAGGCTTGCATAACATCGATTTGACAATTTAAGAATGAAATCTCTTTATCACTGCAAAGAAACGTCTAAAATTCTTAAGGAATAAAATTTTATATTGTTAGATTGGCCTAATAACTCACTTAACTTAAATCCACTTGAAATCTGTAACCTAACCTTGTTAAAAAATAATGTAAAAAATGCAAGATTCTACAACAGAAACTGAGTTCATATCTGTTCTAGTAACTTGCCGCACAGGCAGCAACAGCTTGCTGCAATGACTAAAAAAATTAATAAAAACGATATCTGCGAGAGTACAATAAGTCTATATTGCAGAAATGTATGGTTATACAACCTGATAAACTTTTTGTACTATTCTCTTGATTTCTGAATTATTCGAGTTTAATGACCACCCTTTTTATAACTTTTATTTTTAATTTCTTTTTATTGTTATTATTGAATTGAAACTACATTTTACAAATCCATTAGATAATTTTTTTTAATTAATTTACCTAAATATTATTAAAAATACTGACATAATCAGTTTCTGATTTTTTTTATGTGTCTTGACACGTTTTTGGCACACTTCTCTCCCCCCAGGTAAAAGAAATATGATTTTTTAATACTAACATAAAATACATCAACATTTAGAAACACAGATGAAACAGATTGTTATAATATATAAAGTTCAGTAAAAAAACAATTAACTTTTAAAGTAACTTCCATTTTTAAAGCTTTAATTTTATTATAATAATTAAGGATAAATAAATGAACATAAATTATGTATATATAATATTTATCATAAGATACAATTTTATAACTAACCTTTAACTTGCTCGACTGATTTAACTGAGTTTTATCAATTATTTTTATGGCCACCTGACAAAAAAAATAAAAAAATTAAATTAATACTTCATATCAATTAAAAGATTAATATTTAATGTAAAATAATACAAATCTTTTAATTTTAAGCTTAAAATTGAAATTAATTGCTTTTTTTCTTATTTAATATTTTTTAGATTTTAATTTATCAATATTATAAATTATAATAATTTATTGTTGAGTAGATTCTCAAGTACGATTTTCTTTAACAAAAAAAACAATATTAAAAATAGAAAGAGAAATATAAAATAAAGAATGTCAAATTAGAAAAATACACATAATTAAAGTACGTATGCATCACTAAATCTGTGTTACTTCTTCCCAAAGGAAAACTAAGAATATTGAAAGTTGTGTATAACAAAAAATACTTCAAGTTCGGCAAAAATGATTAATATAAAGTATTCAAAATATGTTATAAAAAATTAATTTTTGTCATATATGCATATATCTATATTTATTTTACTAATGGGAAATTTTATTAAAAATAAATAAATTCGCAAGCATAATTTCTTTTAAAAGTTTACTTAACTTTATCTGTGAAGAAAAATTAGGACAATTTTAACAAAAAAATCTATTTAAAAAAAACTATTTCCAATAAAACAATATATTAAATTTTATTATTTTACACTAAAAAAACATTGAGGCGATATTTGACCAATATTTTGCAGAAATATAAAATTGAGTTTTTGTCACGAGATTGGATTGTATATATATTCTTAGAAATTAAAATTGACATATTATAAAATAATAAAAGAGGATCTAAATAATTAGAATTTATTTCTAAAAAATTATTTCAGAATCGCTAGAATCGAAAATACTTTAAAAAACCAAAAATAATATGAGAAATAATAAATCATGAAAACAAAATACATTATATCCACCTACGTTATTTTAAATAAGCAGGTTAATAATATAATCAGTTTAACTACATCCCCCGCAGGAAATCAGAACAAATATTAGAGAATAATTAGAAAAAGTGGTTTTCATCATTCCAGAAAACATGTGGCACTAAAATATAATTTTATACTTCATATGTCGATCAAGTGTTATGAATTTTAGTGCGTGTAACAGGTTGGAAATCTCAATATGGTTTTTTTAATAATACCTTCAAAAATAATGTAACTAGAAAAAGACTCGTCAGATTTGACAGATGAGCTGAATTTTCGACTTTTGAAAGTTTCTGTTTTAATTTTTAAATCGTAATTATTATAATTTATTGTTTCGAATTCTGTGTTGAGTCAGTCAGTTAAATCAACTTCCGAAGCCTTTTAGCAAAGGGACCGTACAGACAGAACCGTCTTTATGCGGATTATACAGAGCTATCTCAATTTTTGGAGGACTCACTCACTGTTCCTCCACTATTTCGCATTTTATCAGCACATATATGATCATAGTAAAATTTGAGCTTGACCGACAAACCGTGAAACAGATGTTAATGAAATTTTGCAAATTTAACCTAAATTGATTTTTAGAAGTATAATTAGTAAATAAGCGATAGAAATCGCCATTTATCAAATAAATTAGTATTTTCATAAAAATTTTCACAAAATTCCTAGTAGGAATCATCAAATCGTCATTTTTCAAAATCGGTGTTAATTTAACCATTTATCGACTTGAACGGTTTTCAATCGATTTTATCGCTTTCCAGGAGTCTTTCGGCGAAGACAATGTACTGACAGAATTGTATTGATGCGGGCTATCCAGTTGACCACGTATTTAAGTGGATTCACTCCGGTTGCTCCGCATTTTTACATTTAAAAGCGTGACCAATTAACAAACAAACAAACTTTTTAGATAAATATTATATAAATAAGTAATTCATGAATTTAATTTGTTATAATTTGATAATGCCATAGGATTTTTCAATATATTATAAGAACATTGTGTTTTATTTTGCGAATCTCTACAAGATCAAGAATTTTAAATGAGAACTTTCTAAATAAATAATGCGCATTCTATAGAAACTCTCCTTTAATTTTGAAGAACAACCAAAAGTAGGTGACAGAACAAAAAAAGGTTTAAAGGCATGTTTGGCAGTTTAACAACCTTTCTAAAATTGACGTCCGAAAATATTGATTTGTAAAATAAACTTCTGTTTGACACATTCGACATTATAGAAAAAAGATAATTGATTTTTTTTATAATTTAGATTTCAGAAAATCTTTACTTTTTGATTCGGATTTTGAATTATTTTTCATACCTTTGAGTAGGTAAAAAAAACCAGACTTCCATCTTGATAGATATTTAACAAAAAATTCAGGACCTCTACCTTAATTAATTGCTGAAGTATTGCTGTATATAACACATACAAAAAATAAAAACCTATATAAGCCACCAAAACTATTACTAAATATAAAACTTTTAATTACCACTCATCAAATGAAAATATAAATAATGTAAACTTGAAGTTTTGGATTGGTTTTGCAAAAATTATAATTAAATCTAAATCAAATGAAAAAGACAAAAAACAATTTACCTATTTTTTACAAAGCAAATTGATACATCAAAAGGGGTCAATATAAAAAGATCAAAAGAAAATAAAAATGGCAAGAATCATTGACTTAGAAATTCCGTCATTCGTTTCCAACAAATATTTATTAGGGTAAACCAAAAGTTCGTTCAGCTTTTTTTAAAAAAAAGAAGCATAATTTTACAACAACTAAAAAACAATCATGATTCAAAATAAAGACCATTTGTGAATCAATGTCTTGAATCCATCGATCAACAAGTTTGTCAATCCCGTTGAGGAACTGTTCTTTGCTTGTAGATACAAAAAAGTCCCGAAAATCGTTTTCCACCTATACCAGATTATTGAAGATATGGTCACGACGAAAATAAGACAGACTGGAAAAAGTAAAAATCAGATATCGCCAGCTGAGAACTATAACCTGGGTATGAAAGCAGTTCAATTTTTATCGTTTCTTGGATTTGCCTTGGGTTGTGTAGTTTTGTGTTGTTTTGCTAGCATTTGTCTGGGGTCCAACCATTGATCTTGTTCGTCTGTATTGTTAATATAAATCCCCTTTTCGTCACAAGTAACAATTATTCGGGTATCGCGGTTCTCACGTGGATTTTGCAGCAATTTTCAACAGATATCATCACATCGATGAGCCAAAAATTCAGTCAATAATTAATACACCGCTCGACACGACTTATTGACTTCCCTAAGATCCTGAAGATGCCACAAAATTGATGTTTGAAGAATGTGAAGTTCGGAGGACAATCTACGACTGCTCCTTCAGGGATTTGTTTATATGGTTTAACAAATTACTTAAGAATTCACTGTCGAAGGTCAGCCTAAACGCGACTTGTCTCTGAGGGCAGGATCATCGTCATTGATTTTATTAAACTAATTTCGCGTAGTAAAATCCGAGATCACATTGTCAACTTCAACTGCATATTTTCTTTGTTGCAGTCGTTGCATTGAAGTATTGTTTCCAATAGTGGCGTAAAATGACAAATATAAAAAAATGATGTTTCTAGAGGTTAAAGTCTCAAAAAAACGATATATTTCAAATTGTAATATATACTGATAGCGCGATTCAAGGCCAAAAAATAGTATGTATGTGAAAAAATCTTTTTTAGTAAAAAAATAATTAGACAAAATGACATCTAAATCGAAAAGATATTTTGTTTAATCCTAATAGTTTTTAAAAAGTCTAGATAAAATAGAAATTTGGAAAAGAAAGCACTTCCATTAAGAAGTATAAAACGTCTATAAAGCTAGTTAAATTCGGACAAGAAATTTTTGAAGTACTTCAGCAAATGGAGAAGAAGAACCGATCTTGTAAAAAGACATTGCATAAAAATTATTCATATTTCCCAAAAAGTGTTAAGAAATACATTTGTATGATTAACTGTTTTTCTTTCCTCTTTTAGGTCAGTGTTGTGACACTATTTTTGCATTTAAATTATTTAAAACCAAATAAATGGCTGCCATCAAAGAGATTGTCGAGTCAATATTATTTTTAAAAATTATTATTTCTTAATATAATTCTAATATTTTCTAATAAATCAAGAACTCCTATGAGTGTAAAAGTGAATCTGGTTTATGAATGACACAATTACATTATAAATTAGAGTCAAATAGTCACGCTAGGACAAAATTGATGAGCATACTCTAACTCAGCAGAAATATGTTGTCGATCATTTGAACGTTTTAGTTTAAATACGAATCATAATATATACTTTAAAGTTCTCTTTGACAACTTCGATACATTATGATAATAAAGCATTACTATGTAAGCGTCTTAAACCTACTTGAAAGAAATATCACTGGTAATGAATCATTATCCTACAAATATGATATTGAACTGAAATCAGTTACAATCAGTTAAATAAAACCAGTAACAGAAACAGTTCTCAAATGAATGAATCGTGAGAGTTAAATCTTGCCATAAATCCATAGTGTTGTGGAAATATATTCACTCTATTAATAAAGGATTGTGAACGTTAATCTAAATTTAATAAATAATATCAAAATAATTGTCCCAGAAATTTAATTATAGTGGGAAACTTTTTTTATTAATTTTATTGTCATATTTGTTTTTGTTTGGGAATCTTTTAAAAAACGAGAACAATTAGCTATGTATTTATTAAAAGCAACAAAATAATAATCTAATTAAAGGAAATATTAAATTAATTACATTTATTTGTTAATAATAAAAACAATAATAATGTATATTTTATCACATTAATAAAATTAATATTTCTACAAATCAATGATGCTCATCCGATAGATTTATATTTTATGATAATTATTAATATTATCAGTCAGCATGAAATGGAAATTTTTTATTTTTGTTAATTATAAAAAGTAACAAACAATTATTTTGCTATTAGCCTTAATAATTATCTAATACAATTTTATATAGGATAAGAACGGGCTGAAAGGATGTTATAGGAGAATAATGCGAATGGTGTCTGAAGAAGTCGGAATTCTTTCATTTGATATTTTAGTAAAATAAAAAACATAAATTATAAAATTATTGTTATTCGTAACAATGTCACGAAATTATTTAAAAGTTTTTTTCGGAGGAAGAAACACCAAGATGTTGGATAGAATAAAATGGAGATTTGGATTGATAGGACAAATGTCAATGATTAGTAGGATTTTTCTCTTCGTAGTGAATCGTTCAGTGTTCAGTGATATACCAGATCTATCTGTCAGTACCAAGGTTTTTACTGTATGCATTGGCCCAGAAGAGTCTAAGACAATGCAATCCGATCCAAAGGTTCTGTGAAAATAACCTGCTTTATCAATAAAATTTGCGATTTACAAGTTGTATTTTTAAATAGTGGAGTTTGGCCCTCCCAAATGGACTTAATCCATCGTCATTCCTATACCGAAAAAAGGAAATAGTAAAAAGAGCAGCGACTTTAGAACAATTAATTTGATCAGTCATGCATCAAAGGTTATGTTGAAAGTGTTACAAAAAAGAATTACACCAAAAGTGGAGCAAGTTCTCAGCAAGATGCAGGCAGGCTTCGAAGAGACCACAGCACTACGGAGCAGATATTCAATTTAAGACTAATTTGCGAGAAAACCTGAAACAACAAAAGAATAATTTGTCATAAATTTATAGATTTTAAAAAAGCTTTTGACAGGGTGTGGCACGAGGCACTATGACACACTATAAATAAGCACAAAATAGGAAAACATATTACTAAAACTATTAAAAGCCTTTACGAAGACGCATTGACTAAAGGGCTTCCAAGTGAGCAATTTAGCGACTGGTTTAAATCATCAGTAGGAGTAAGACAAGGTTGCATTTTTTCATCAACACTGTTCAACATTTTCCTTGAGAGAACTGTTATGAAAGCAACAGACGATCTAGATGACGTTAGAATAAGCTGCGGAGGAACAAGAATAACCAATCTACGATTTGCTAACGACATAGACCTAATCGATAAAGATGAGGCAGAGATTCAGGAACTCAAGAATAGATTGCAAAAAGTGTCAGAGAAATTCGGAATGGAAATTAACACACAAAAAAGCAACATATTTGTTTCAGGAAGCCATAACAACGAGGTTAAACTGCAGATCTACATTGAAGGGACAGAAGCTGGAACAAGTTAAGAGTTTCAAATACTTAGGATCTGTTAGGTTCTCGTACATTCTCGAAGACAACTGGTGCCAAAATCAAACAATATCGATCGAAATGTCAGCGAGACAAAGAGAAAGCGATTGAAGATTGTCAGACCAAGGAACCGTGCAGAATATTGGATTTGAGCGCATCAGATGAAGAATCGATATCGAAACGTCTATCGGACGAGCGGAATCAGTTCCGATTGACTATTGAGAATATAGAAAAAATGAACAATTTGACAGTTCGAGAAAAAAGTGAACTCGAGGATGAGTTTGAAGGAAGGAAAACTGAAAAAATAGAATATAAAAACAAATTAGAGAAGTAATGTGAAGAGCCGAAAAAGACGAATAATTGCGATGAAGTTGTGCTCATACCTCAAGAAACAATTAAAGATCCTCAAATTGAAACTTTAAAAAATAAAAATTCTCAGGTACATGTTTTTCCCGGACCTTCTAAATCTTCAAGATCAGAAGAAATAAAACACGAACGTATAAAGAAGGTAATTTGAAGGATTTCATGAAGTATACGGGCTGACAAGCCAAGGAGATCTTTTATCTTGGTGATCATATTTATGCCGACCTTGCGGATGTGGCCACTACTCAGGGATGGACAACCGGCGAAATTATTCCTGAAATTCGATATGAAATCACAGTCTTAAACAGCCTAGATTATCAGCAGGCTCTTCGGAGTCTCCTATTATTAGAAAAGTTGACAAGCATGTCACATCGTCTGATACGAAAGACAGGTTAGAATATTGGAAAAATTTGCGACATCGATTGCGTCAAAGATCGAAAAAGTTATTTAATCCATATTTCCGTAGTATATGCCGTACATATCATAATCTCAGTTACTTTTGCCAAGGAATAAGTCTCTATGCCGATGTATATATGAGTTCCGTCAATAATATCATGGAATATTCCCTTAATTACCATTTCTATACACGACAGATTCTGCCTCATAAACCGAACATTTTTGTCGATATTTAAAATTTTTCTGTTACATCTGAATAAATGTTTTAAAATAATATAAAAAAATAATAAAAACGGAAGATATGTTGCAAAAATGGCATTAAAAAATAAACAAATTAAAATAAAATACCACATCGTAGTGGCCATTATTATCGAAAAATTTCGTTCTCGAATTATCCTGAATTTGTTGTGTATAATTGAAGGCCTTATCAGATTGGTCAGTGATTTTGTGGTTAAGAATCGATTGATATTTTTTATTATTAAAAGACTGAATTTCTGGAAAACGTTGTATGCTCGTGATCGATTTTTTTTTGTTTGTTTCGTCAACGAATGATCTTTTGTAAATTTTTGAGTGATCAATACAATTTCAAAACACGATTGAGCCTTTTGATGTTTATTGGAAAAGTTCCATTGATTGGATATGATAAAATAATTTATCGTTTAACAATGGAAAAAGTTGAAGTCAAAGAATACGAAAATATCAAATCGGGATATAAAAGAATAATTACGTCTTCCGAAAATGAATATTTCAAAAACAAAGTCCTGGAAAAAGAATTCAACGCGAATGAAAATGGAGAAATGAAAATGAAATGCACGAAAATCGAATCGCATAATTGGAAGTGTTTGTTTAAAAGTGGTGATGTTTGTAAAGATAGAAAACGATCGACTCTATCGTCGGTGATGCTCGATAGTTTTTTTGTTTGGTTTGAGGACTGTTCAGATATGTTGAATGATGAGATCAGATAGTTGATCAAAGACGAATTGTGGCCGTATCTGTTCAGATTCAAGAGTGTTATTTTAAAAGCGATTCACGTCGGCGAGCCGGAGTGTTTAATGGGGGAGTTTAATTCGGTGCAGCGGGAATACCTTCTCGATGTGCGTTATCTGTGTGAGCCGTTACAGCGTCTATATCCTTCCCGTCCTGCAGTCCACC
>MQRK01097647.1:283-14125 GCA_001938485.1 Girardia tigrina
TCTAACTATTTACCTATGGATTTCTATCTATGTATTCAGACAGATTTTCGATATTTTGCTTGCTTCATCTTATATACCCTATGGGCATTCGGCCTCACTTTACACTATATTATATTAAAACATGAATATATTGCACTTTGTACAATAGTAAACTTATGATAATTGTAAACTTAATGATAATATTCAAAATAAATTAAATCATACAAATGAAATTAATGAAATAAAGATGATAAAACAAAAGATGAAATTAATCAAATATATAAAAAAGATATTGACAAAGGAAAAGAAGATATTTTTAAATCAAGAGAAGATATTAAAAACAAATATGAAGAGGATATTAATAATAAATTAAATTCATCTACCTTCTTATTATTATAGTTATAGTTATTTTCGATAATGAAGTCTTTTCATCGGTTGTCAATTTAACGGTTGATTTCCCTGAATCCCCAAGCACCGTTTTTCAGCGATAATTTCACATAAACGTAATCGATTTTCTCTTTCGTTATTTTCTTTTGTTCCCCCCTGATTTCTGCAGGCATTTGTTTTCTTTTATAAAATAAATAGAACCAATTTTTATCATCATGAATATTGTGAACCGTATTATAAGTCGAAAATCACACTACTCCAATCTCATATCGAAATTTGGGCTCCAAATTCAGTTGTACCGGCATTTAAACTCTGATTTCAGATTTTTTCCCTGATAATGTGAAAGTCGTTGAAAATCCACTCGTTTCGCTCATTTTTTATACACTAAATGTTTTTCGCAATAATTCAATTGCTCTTTCTTTCGAAATCAATTTTTTCTTTTTCAATTTTGTAATCGTTTCACGGATATTATCATCAACGCCATCATGCCAAGCCTTTTTAGCGGCAATCATTTTATACAGATAAGCAAAGAATGATATCGGATTTGATGATAATCCATTTTTTGAACCGTTTACAAGACCATGACCTAATATCCTTTTTCTTTCAATCATTTTTCTCGGTTTTGTTATATAGTTTTTTCCTCTTATTCTTATATCAGCGCTCTCAAGAATAATTATATATTTTTCAAAATCATTTTCAAGATCTTTTGCGGGAATATTTCTAATATTTACTATCTCGTTATTTCCTATAAGAAAATTTAGAATATTATCCGTAAGATAATATTTTTTATTTTGATAATACAAAAAATATTTATTTTCAAAATCCATATCAACGAAAAGTATTTTTCCATTTAATTGAATATATTGATGATGAGCATATTTTTCATTATCTTGAGGATTTATATACCCAGTTAAAGGGCGAAGTTCTATTTGAAGATTATTTAAAAATGCAGTTTCATTTAAAATTGGTAAATATGGGGGAATTTTTTTCATTATATTTGCATTATTAACTTTAAATTCAGTTCCCAATTTAGTTGATAAATCGGTTAAATACTTTTTCGCTTGCGCCTGATGTTGAGTTATAAAATTATAATCTTCCGGTGATTGGGTCATTAGCTCTGTAGAAATTTTATTGATTTCTTCCTGATTTTCAGTGAATTTTTGATTGAATTGCTCATAAAAAGATTTCGATTTTATATTATCATAATTTTTTATATCCACATCTCAAAATTTTTTTAACTCATTTTCGTTGTTTAATATTTTATCTTTTAACATTTGAATTCTTTGAGTTATTGGTGCTTGCATCGATGAAATCAGTGGACTGATTAATTGTTGAGCTGTTTGTTGGAAATTGAATTGTCCGCTTTTTTGCTCCAATTCCTGGCGATTATACTCATTTACGGCAGCTATTTTTTTTTGTAATCCTCTTCGTAATTCTTCGATATATTGTTTATGAGGGTTCATTTTTTAGAGGAAATTTGTTACTAAGGTAACAAACCTTCAGATTTCCTTTTCCTCTACCTTCGGGAGTCTAAAATTTATTTTTATCAACCTTCGGTATCATTTTATTATTATTTTTAACCATTTTCTTTTTTGATTTAGTAATCCCTTCTCCTTCTTGTTTTTGTATTTGATCTTTTATTTCTTGTTTTTGTAATTTTGCATTCTCTCGATCTATTTTCTATTTTTCGCGTTCCTCTTTCTCCTTTTTAACATTCATTTCATGAAGAACTTTTGCTTTTATTTCTTCTTCTTTCATTTTGGTTTTATTCTTTTTTTCTTCCATTTCAGCCTTGATTTCATATTCTGTTTTTGGAGTTTTATAACGATAATAATTGAGTCTTATTTCGCCATATTTTCTCTGATAATAACGTCTTTTCACGATTTTTTTATTGAATTTATCACGAGCCTCTTTCTCTTTTTTCAATGCTTCTGATAATGATTTTAAGTGTTCATAAAATCTATTTGCTGTTCTAGGGTTATCCTCTTTTTCGGGTATTTCTTTTTTCTTTCTAGGCATTTTTGAAATAAAAATTTTTTTTTATTTTCTATTGGGATCCCAAGGTTTCAAGTACAATCCTTTTCCCTTATAACTACATTTTAATTTTCCGCCGATTTTCTTATTTTTCGCTAATAATGATTTCTTATTTTGTGCTGATTTAGCTGATTGATTTATTTGTTCGCGTAAAAATTTCTGAATTCCTTTGCCAACATATTCATCCAAGTGTAATCCCGAGCCTTCATCTTCTTCTGAATCTGAATCATATCCGTTACCACTTGTTTTCCCAAGGTTCTTTGCTAGAGGAATAGCATTTGCTATTGCTGATGTTAGTAATGGAAGTAGTGGAAATAATCCCCCGGATTTTTCTTTTTTATTTAAATTTTCTAAAACTGATTTAACTATGGGAGCAAATAATGGAAATGGAATTGTTTGACCTAATTTTTGGGCATTTGCCATTTCTTGTCGCAATTTCTCTGTTTCTAATAAAGTTTTATCCCTTTCAGCGGCATTTTTCTGCGCTTCGCGCGAGTTTGAGACTGTTTTAGCGATTCCTGCAGCTGCTCCTGCTCCTGCTCCTATTAATCCCAATAATCCCATAATTGGTGCTGGAATTAGAGGTAAAATACCTCCAGAATGGTAATAATCTCCTATCATTCCACCCTTTTTCTCCACAATTTTAATTTTTCCTAATATTTCACGATTGAGATAAACTTCTTTACCATTTAATCGGATTAATACCGGAGTTTCGGTATCTATTAATTTTCTTATTTTTAAAGTATCAGTGGTCATTTTTATATTGTAATTTAAAAATAAAATTTATCAAAAAAAATTTAAATTTAAAATTTATCAGATGTATCGAAACAAATAATTGGGTATAAATCTTTCCAATCTTTTAATGATAATAATGGTGCCTTATCTTGAAATCCGCGACAAGTTTGGACATATGAATTATATAAGTCATAATAATCATTATTTGCCTTATTAAGTACCATTGGTTGAATAGGATAATATTCATTATTCAATTTCAACTGAACAGTGAATTCACTCGCACTATTCATTGTAAATAATGAATTATTCGTTTTATAAGCCGACTCTGATTTATTGAATCCGAAAATAATATATCTTGGTAAATATTCTAAATAGGAAACATTCCAGGAGAAGATTTTTTGTCCTGATAATGAGTATTCCATGGTCATTCTGCGTAAGAAATCAACATAAATCGGCTTATCTTTAAGACTTAATCGCACGACTAATTGCCCATATGATTCAGCATTCAATTTCAATTGATCCATTACTTATTCTAATGATTTGATTTCAATTGATGATTTTGTTTCATTAGTTGCAATATTTTGTAAAAAGAAAATACTTGCGTTATCAACTTTGCCAATTGCTGTGAATTCAATGAAAACATTGTACAGAATTCGGTTATAATTTTGTAAAAATCCAAATAAATGTTTAAGCGAGAAGCAGCCTTTGAATTTATTTAATGCAGAATATTGCTCTTTTCGAATAAAATATCCTGAATTCATATATTTCATTTCACCTTCCACTGCCGCTACTGCTGTTGCTGCATTTGGATTCCCCTCAACTGGCAAAGTTTTTAATTGAATATCATAGTGATCAGGGATAAATCCGGTTATTTCACCGCATGGAACATAATTCTGATCTTTTGAGACATATAGTACATATCAGAAGCGATTCCGGGATTATTGATTGTTTCAACAACGTGAGCTCCTAATTTTAATGACATTGATGAGAATAATTTCGGGAAAAAATTGGTTTCTAAAACCGCAGCTGGGTCTCTTATTTCAATTTCATATACTAATTTAGCATTGGAAATATCTATCGGATCTGTTGTTTGAGATAATTGGAAAACAATAGGACCGTTTTTATTTTTGTTTTCAGTTGATCCGGAAGTTGGGCATATTCTTATTAAGTTTGTTTTCTTTAAAACGTGAGAAAATTACCGAGCGACCCGATAAAAATTAGGGGTCGACTGCCCCTCCCCGTGTGGCCCCTCACAAGACAAGTCCCTGGGTGGAACTCGTGGGACGACGACGGATTCCCCAAGGAAGTTATCAGCCCTGAAAGAGTAATAATTAATTAAAAGTCAGACGGAAAACAACAAAGTTCCTCACGGGAGAATCCAACAGAGTTAGGAGGTCATCCGACTCTCCCATGAAAGAGCATTGCAAGTGCAATGCCTGAGCGAAAGCCGCACAGTCCTGGCACCTTCCCGATCCAAGATATAACTCCTGAAAGATCCAATAATTAATTAAGAAATAGAGATAATTAATTAAATTTACCATAAGTCAGCCGCGACTCCAAGAATAGGAATCAGGTGATGATTCCGTATGAATCACGTCCTTCAATTCGGTTCTATTTTGTTAAGGAATAAAAACTATTTAACGATTGATGTTTAAAAATTATAACATTAGTGTAAATTATAAAATAGAATTTTGATAATAACTAATCTTATTAAGCAAAATTCGTCTGATTATTAATTCGTTAATATCAATTACGAAGCTTTATGATTAATTTACTTCGATTCAAATTCCTTCTAGTTAAATTAGCAAATCTTTAAATTAATAAATGTTTAATCAGCGAATTTCCATTAGTAAGGTTTAGTAAAACTTCTGGGAGAAATTACCTAATTTTATTTCCAACTTTAATTTAATTTATTTACGAGTTTAATTTAACCTGAATCGATTTCTAGCTTAATCTTGATTCTTAATGGGAATTTCGACAAACTTATGTTAAAAATTTTATAATGAATTTACTGATGAATTAATTTTATAATGATTGAATTAATAATAAAAATTATTAGAGTTTTAAAATGAATAATTATTAGAATTTTTATGATGGATGTACTGAGGTTTTAATTATTAACGAAACTTTACGAGTTGTTGATGGAAGTTTTTATGAGTTTTATAACCAGGAAATTTGACTAAATTCGAAAGTTTTATCAAAAGAATTTTAAATGTAATTTAATGGATAATTTAGACGCCGACGCAAGATGAATAGTAGGAATTCTGTTTTATGGTATAACTATAAATAATAACACCTACTGTTGGTAGAAACTTATCGAAGAGTCTGCGTGAAACGAGCTGAGGTGGTGAGCTGTAATAAACTGGGTTGATGTAAAACGAGGAATTAATGTAAACAGAGATAAGGTAACCAAGACTTAAAAGTGATAACTGTATAATCTAATACGATATCTATGTATGATAATAATATTCCAGAACCCCACAATGCCACAAGTATAGTGAAACACATGATCAACATTTTTACAGGCAATATTGGAGTCTTCATAAAATCGTCCCTTATCGATACTGACCCGGGTTGGGAGCACATAGTCTATCCCATCTCGAACTGAACCCGAAGGCCCTTCAAGCTTGGCACTGCTAGATAGATGTCAAGTGAGAAGAGGCGTCCGACCCTATCACGTAGTAGAGTAGTAGGGAACAAAGTTGAAATAAAATCATATCGGGTTGTGATTGACCCTAAACAATCACTGGGTCTCTTGAGCTTGCAAAAATGTTCTCACTCGAGAGCGTCGTGACATTTTTGGGGGCTCATCCGGGATATTGATTTCGCAGCCCCAAACAGCAAATATCTTACCGTAAATTGATAAAATATGATATAGTATCTAATTTGAAGTGTATAAAAGTATATAGTTGTTGATAAAACATTTTAGAATGACCGAAAGGAAAGAAAGACCCGTTGAGTCGTACGACCCTTGGAGCGAGACCCAGAAGAAAATGGAAGAAAAAATTGGCGACATAGCTCGACTAATATTCCAGAAGAATGAGAACCAACGACGGATGGAAGAGCTACAATTACGTTGTAAAACAAGGGGTGAGTGAAACTCCATGAAACCCGAACTGAGGGCACTGAATGAACATATAAAGGATAAACTGGATGAATATTAGTTACGACTACAACAAACCAACCTCGAATCTGACAAATATCAAGATTTTCGAGGATGTTATCGCCAATTCATCCGGATGCAACAGCAAGACGAAACTGGTGATAAGAGAGCATCCAGTACATGGATTCTGATGAAGAGTACGGTCTTAAATTTTAATGTTAAATATAATTTTGGTGTTCAGTGATTAAATTATTTACCATTATAATATAACATCACAAAACCGAAACGGTAAAATTAATGTCTCTTATTAACAGATGAACGAAGAGCAGAAAGCGGCCCGACGCCAGACCATTCAGGAATTGTTTGCCGAGGCCGATAAGATCAAGCTAGAAATGCAAGAGGCAGAAGAGTTGCTTCGGCAAAAGCGAGAACAATACGAAGAAAAAATCCGACAGATTGAAGAGATGGAGATCCGGGATCCGGGTCACTACAGACCACATATAAGGGCTGCAGCAGAGGCAGATGGCCTGCCTGAAGTCCATAGGAAGTCTGCTGACGGGGCAACAGACTAAGCTAATCGCGATAAAAACGGACCCCATCATTTATTATTATTAATTATTGACCACTGTTAACTTGTTATATAAATGTTGTATAAATGTTGATTAAGTGATACAAATATATGTACAATGTTTAAATTATGATAGTAAACTTAACCAATTGTTTGTTTTTTCCTTCATCTAGTTTCCTTCGTTTGTGTTGCTCGTAATTGATATAATTCTTCATTATTCACCTTATCCCTTTGATTCTGTACTGTCCTGGTATCAACCTTAGGTAGAGTTGTCGCACCACTTCCATTATTGTCATGAAGTCGTCATCGCTGTAGTTTGTCTGATTTCCAAGGACTTCGATGGTTCTTACGTACATTGGCAGAAAATATTTCGCATTGTTTATTGTGTCCCTTCTCATTCGCCCGTCATAAAAATATCGCTTATACAGGGACTTCAATTTCTTTACGATTTCATATTTTTTGTAGGTCCCATAACTTGCAATATCTCCTGGCTCGCAGCCTATGGCAACTAATCTGGGGTTTTTGACTCGACGTAAATCCATGTGTTCGTATTGTACTCACCCCGTTGTATATTATTTCAGAGTTATTGTCTGGTAGTTGTCGGATTCCGTAAAACAATGCTGTGCTAGTTTTGAAATCGTTATAGAGATAAGCCTTGATCTCTCGAATCGTTGTTCTGGCTCGTACCTTTGCTCGACACGGATGATAATAATTACCCAGTCGTTGATTATCACTGTATCTCACATATATTAGTGGATTCTTCTTCTGAGTTTCCTCGGAAAACTTATGATTTAATTGCAGTAACGGCTTCTCGTCTTTCCATTCCTGATGTAGATGCACACTGTTTAACATGTCGATGATTCTTGTCAGAGGTTTCGTTGCGTAGTGCGGAATATCTATTCCTGCTTCTGGATCTGTCAATTCGTCGTAGTTATTTAAAATCTGTTGCGCTATTGTTCGTAACTCTGTTTTCACCTCGGATGATAATGGAGAGGGCGGAATGATCACATCTCCTTACATATATCGTCTTGCCTTTTCGTATATTGTGTGTATTTCCTTCACTAGTTTATGAATTACTTGGTCTTCTTCTTCTACATTGTATATTCCTTCTCGATAATCGTTTTCATCTATTTGATTGGGCTATGATTCGGTCTGTTGCCTTCTTTATATGACATGCATGCTCCGCGGTGTGAGGGCTGGTGTTCCTTTATCTGTGGTATTTTTTCGACTTCTACTATGTTTGAGTAATTCGGCCAAACGTCGCATTCCGGTAGATAGCTGGTTGTCTGTTTTCTTGAACTATCAAGTCTTTCTCCGCGCATTAACGGCGTGCATTCGTTCCCAAACATTTCTTTGATCTGTCTTTTCAGTCGTCGCGCGTCAAATGACGTCAATTTTATTATTTGCGGTGCGGTTTGAGGTTGATCGCGTGAGATGACATATACTCTATAAGCTGACAGTGGTTCATGTACTGTACAGACTGCACTGTGTCGGTCGATTAGTCCTGATGACGGTCCTGCAAGTGCTTTTATCGCTTGGTCGTTTCGTAACATTGTTTGAATTGTGACTATATATTCTGTTATGAGTTGTTGCAGTATTTTCCAATAATTTCTGGAGAGTTCTCTTATCTGATTTCGTATCTCTGAGCCAAATTCGATGAATACTCCACTATCTCTGAACGTTAATAGTGATCGTTTTCCTCTTTCCGATTCGTCCGGTAACATGAGTACTTTGGATTGGTTAGTCATTAATGCGTTTACTTGTGGTTCTTCGTTCTGGGTTTGTTCCACAGTCTTCCATGATTCTTCAGGTGCATACTCAGATTCACTGTCTTCTTCAACTTCACTCTCACTGTCGGATTCTTCTACTTTTATTTCCTCATGGTAATCGTGTTTGTTCTCAATATCGTGATATTCGCCATCTGAGTTATCTGTTTCTTCCTCATTGTCTCCTTCGTCCTTGGAATCTGTATTGCTGATTCCTTTCTTTTCAGTAAATAATGATCGCAAATGGTTATCTTCCTCGTTTTCCTGGATTATTGTATATATCTGTTGAACGTTCTCACCTTGATCAATTCGTTTTTGTATTCGTGCCCTTCTGATTTGATCGATTTCCCCTTTGAATTGTTCCCATGACTTTTGATAGGGATCGTGCATTTCTCCTTGTAATAAATTGACTGTCGGTACGGGGTTTAGTTTCACATTTTGGGAACTTGTTGTTTGTGGTGTCGTTTTCTGACTCGTTTGGGCGTTATCTTGATACTGATTCCTATTCGGATCGAGATTCGAGTTATAGCCACGAGATCTACACACAGCGCCAACATGGTTAAATTTTCCACATCGTTCACAAACAATATTTCGGTAACAATTCTTAGAAATATGTCCTCGTCGGTTACATTTAAAACAGGTTCGCGTTTCCTGCTGGGTCTCACCGTCTGAGAATCATGGTCTTGTTTGTCCTCCTGACTCGTCCTTGTATATTGATCGTAAATTCGCGTTTGTTCCGTCAGCTTTTTTTCCTGTAGATTCCAATTTTCTGTC
Organism: Girardia tigrina; assembly: GCA_001938485.1. Classification (NCBI taxonomy): domain Eukaryota; kingdom Metazoa; phylum Platyhelminthes; order Tricladida; family Dugesiidae; genus Girardia; species Girardia tigrina. The sequence continues at coordinate 9,630 of MQRK01097647.1, forward strand.
CGAATATGCCTGAGAATAGCCTCGTCCTCTTCCTCGGTAATTCCATCGATAGTTTTGTCCTCGTCCTCGACCACTGTAAGTATTACTACTTCCCGAATTGGGTTGTCCTGGATGGTTCCCTCCTTGGTAATTGTTGTAGATGTTGGGTTTTGTTTTTATCGGTCGATTTAATTCATGTCTCGGGGTATATGGGCTTGTTGCATTTCTCTGTTGTGGTCTTCTTGTTAGTTTATCAACTACATATATTTGATTTTCCTCTTCATCCTTGTCTTCGGTCATATGGTCCTGTGCTATTTGTACAGCTTTTTCTAATGTATTCCGTTTTTGAAAGCCTAAATATTTTCTGGTAGGTGAAAATCTCAATCCTCGTGTGAACATAGGGATAAGTTTATCAGTGTCGCTTACGAATCCTTTTGAAAGTCGGACTAATTCTACCACATATTGTTGGACTGTTTTATTTCTGCCTTGTTTGCGCATTACTAGTGCATCGAATCTGTCTGTTTCGGTCGCTGTTGAGGGGAACTTTGCTCGCAGGAACGTGATATCTTGCTCCCATGTTTGTGGACCAGTTGGTTCATTATTCTCTCGCGTTTTGGATAATTTATTGATGTATAGGTTGGCTGCGGTTCCACAAAGGTATAAGGGTAATCGTGTGTGCATGTCGTCTTCTGACCATCTGCAAGGTGTTGCGTGCGCTTTGTATTGCTTCAAGAAAAGTTCTAGCTTCTCGGGGTTTCCACTAAATTTCTCCCATGGGAATTGTGTTGTATATTCTAGTCTCACTGCCTGTTGATTCGGTTGATTTTGATTATTTGGTTGGGGTTGATTGTTTTGTGGTGGATTATTAAGTGGATCCATCTGTATTGCGGTTTCGTCTAGATCGTTTCCGTAAACTGTAAGGTTTTGTATTGCTGAATAAGCTGGATTTACTGTCTTTGTGTCGTCAAATTCGTCGATTTCACTTGTCTCTGGTTCGCTTTGGACTTGTCTGGTTGTTTGTGAGTCTGTGTCGGAGTCTGTTTCGTTGTTTATGGGTAGGTTCTCTCTATCTTCTCTGAGATATGCTCCAAAGGATGTATTAGTCTGTCGGTTTTTGGGTGTTGATGATACTCGCTGTCGTTTACCTTTAACTGTCGTTAATACATCAAGATCGTCTAATGATGTCTGTCGGTTAGCGATTTGGACACTCCTTCTTTGGGTTACTATGGGCTCGGTTTTCTCGAAATTGATTTCGGGGTTTTCTCGTCTGTTTACTCGGTTGTCTCTTGGTTGATTCGTTTTACTCAATTATCGTTGGGTCGTCGCCGTCATCGTCGTCGTCTCGGGGTTTATATCTAAAATGGAAATATAAAGGTCCACTTTTATCAGCGGGTTAATATATATAATTATTAAATATATACATTATTATGAACAAACATTACTATTAAATCTTAATCAGTTTTTTTTGATCCTTATGAACACTAACTGTTGTCGAAATTTATATATTAACTACTGTCAATATTTATACAGTTTCTACTATTGGTACTTATCTGCTGTCGATTCATGTCTCTGCGTGGGTTTTAAGGGCGTTTACTGTTATTTGTGTTGCTGTTATTTGAACCCGAAGGCTCTTCGTGAGATTTACTGACTTTATCAATATTTTATGAAATAAATTAGAATTACGAATACTTTTTTACATTTCAAAATTTTATCAAATAAACTACATTTATAAATACCTTTATTATCGACACATTTCAAAGTTTTACATCTATATATTTTATTTACAATACAAATTAATTTACAACTATCATTTACACTATCAATCAGTAGTCTCTTGGTCAAGCGGTTGCACGTTTTCTTTATTCTCGGCTTCTAAGGCCTTTTTTATATTCAGTGATTCGTTTTTCCTTTGTCTTTGCTTTAGTTCCTTTTCTTCTTATTTTCGCCGCGATTTCATTGACTACGCTTTGTGGCTTTTAATATTTCCGCAGATATATCCTCGTAGTAGAACGTGTCGCTCTGTTTCGCATACTGGTGACTTTTTCGTTTCAAGCTGTTTCGATGTCGCACATCTATCATTCGAAGATCTAGTAGAATTCCGATTTTATCCACGAGCTTCTCCATTTCGCCCTCCATTCGCCACAGCGTATCATATCGGGGTATTTCTGCTTCGTCGTGATTTATCAATTGATTTATTGGCTCCTCACTATCGGTAGTCGATGCCGGTACAATTTCTTCGTGGCGTATTCCACTGGACGTGCCTGGTTGCTTGTGATCATTCATCATTCTAAAAGATAATATTCATTAAATCATTTGCCCATTTATCATTTTCATCTATTATTTTCAATAATCGGTTTATCGCTTTAATTTCGTAATTTATATCTCACAATTTTCGATTTATTTTATCATTTTCATTTCAATTCTAACTCCTATTTCTTTTGGAATTCATTTCGTTTGCCGTTTTAATTTCGTTTATTCTCATTTTATTCGTTTTTTTTGATCCCGTGTATTTTTTTTCGTCGCTGTCATTTATGTATATTTTCTATCTTTTTATTTTTAATTTATTCTCGTTATTTTCACATTATTGTCGTTCGTTTATTTCTGCTTTCGTTACTTGTTTTATTCATCACTGCTATCCGTTCGCTTTATTTATTCGTGCGTTCGTCGGTATTTCTGTCTTGTATCCCTTGTTGCGTTCGTCGCTATATCCCATTTATTCCGTTTTCTGTTGCGTTCGTCGCTATTTGGTTTAATCAACCTCTTGACTGTTCGTCAGTCCCAAAACTTTCGTTTTTCTTTGAGCGTTCGTCGCTATAATTTGGTAGTTTCCATTTCATCCGAAGTTGATAGTTGTGCGTACGTCGCTGTTTTGTTTCGCTTGTTTCTTGACTTTTTCCGTCAGTATCATTTTCCATTTTTTATCCGAAGTCGATTCGTTTAATATTTATCATTATTCCAAATATCTCTCGCGTTGGGGCCCCTTTTCTCCAGCAATATAAACTCTTTAATTTCTTTATTACCTGTATTTCATCCTTTATTAATTTTGCGTTCGTCGCTTTCCTATTTGTGCGTTCGTCGCCATTTTTCTCGTGCGTTCGTCGCCATTTTACTCGTGCGTTCATCGCTTTATATTCGCCAGTAATCTATTTTTGTCATTATTCACTTAAATTCGTTTATTCGTATTCCCGGGAATATTCTCATATTTTCATCAACAACTCCAGACTTTTCATCGTGAACCATTTTCATTTTCCATTGTCGTCGGTCCGCATATTTTTCTTCGGCATGTTTCAGCCTTGCATAATCGTTTGTTTTCTTTTGATACTCTGACGTATGTTTCAACCTTTTAGACATTTTCCTTTTCGATTCCGTTTGCGGTACGTTTCAACCATTCATTTCCTTTTGATTATGGACCTGATTATCCCATTTTCATCTCGATTCACGGATTATCCATTTGTCTCTGTGTGGGAGGATTAAATCTTTCTACTTTTTCCGGCTAAACACTATAATTATCGTGTCGTCTTCTCCTCACCTACTAACCTTCACTATGCCGCGATGCTCAAAAGCACGTCCTTACCGACTCTGGGGTATCGGCGGCAACAATCTTTAGAGAGGCTGTTTCCTCTGGTCCCTACAAATCGCGCCCGTTGTTAAAGGAGACTCACTCCGGTTTCTTCACTGGGTGTTTTCTCACGCCCTTTTGATCACGGTATCTAGTCACCGGGCACTATCGGCCAAGTTTAATGGTCATCTCAGGGCTTGATTCCGCCTATGTGACCGACTCTCGTGCGCAGTCCTTTCGCAGGTTTCCTTGTCCACTCCATCCTCATCTCGTCAGGGTGTATGTATACCTGAACGAGCAGGGCTCGACACGGGCCTTTAGAAGATTTAGTGTCTTCGAGGTCAAAAAGAAGAAAAAATTCTCTCTCGCGTGCGAACAATTTCAGACGTTCCCCTTTGTCGTCGCTAACTCTCCGAATTAACGGTATCCGTTTGAGAGACAATTTCTTAGGTGGTCTGGAACATCTAAAACAAATCAAAAGAAATTAAAATGAAAAGAAGAAATCTCCTCATCAACGACCTCCCATTGCATGAGGGCAGCGCGGATGTGTCCACTACGTCGATCGGAGTTCATTCTACATATCGGTATTGTTAGGAAAAACTAAAATATTCTTCTTAAAATTTATTTAATCAAAAAAATTAAATTGTCGCCTAAATTTTGATTATTTAAACAACTTTAAAATATGTCATATTTCATGACATATTTTAATTTATTTATATTCTAAATTCTAAATAGAGAGTTTTATTAAAAGTATTCTTGAACCATTATTATTTTTAATTTAATTTAGTTTATTTACAAATTATTATTAATTTATTAATTATATCTCACATCCCCCTCCTTTAAAAGGCTTCAGCCAAGCTATATTTCTTATAACCTTTTTACCGTTTTCCCCTTCCAATATATAACTTCTATCGTGTCTTTTTTGTAGGATTTTCAAAGGTCCTTCGTATCGATTAGC
>MQRK01097720.1:1480-32846 GCA_001938485.1 Girardia tigrina
TGATTTTATTTTTGTAAATTTTTAAATAATTAAAATCAAATTAATGTTTAAAAATGACTATAAAAATATTTTATTTCAGCCAATCAAATTTAAATTAAATATTTCTAAATAAAATAACTTTCTCAAGTTAGTTCATATTATAATGAGAGATAGTAAAAATTGATTGATGGATCTAAGTGAAAGCAATGCTATTGATCATCATAAAGATGATAAGAAGTGTGAATGTAATAAATGTTTTGTCAAATGTTTGAGTTCTCTTAACAGGCAAAAAGTACGCTCTAACCAGGATGGGCTTTGGTTTAAATATCGCTCCGACCATTATGACTGAAATTGTCAAGTGGATTTTAAATTCTGATCCTAGAGCACGTGAAAACACCGACTCGTACATCGATGACATTTAAGTTGACGAATCTACAATCACAGTTGACGAAATTAAAATGCTGTTCGAGAAATTTAGTCTTAAATGCAAAAAACAAGAAAATCTCTCAATGGATAAAGAGGTGCGAGTGTTGGGAGTTAAAGTCTTTAAATGTAAGAATTCGGTGAGATGGATGAGAGATAATCATTTCAAGGACGAGATAGTTGCCGAATCAATATGGCGCCGCGAGTTATATTCGCTTTGTGGCCAATTAGTAGGAATCCACCCTGTTGCAGGTTGGCTACGTCCATCATGCTCCTACATGAAAAGGTACAAGGAAGGAAAATGGGATGAGAAAATAGATGTCGAATTATTCGAGAAAATCAAATTTGTTTTGAAAAAAGTTAAGGAGGAAGATCCTTGTAGAGGAATATGGAGTATTGATGATTGTAAAGACGACATCATATGGTTGGATGCTAGTTCGATAGCCATTGGAGCAGCATTGGAAGTTAAAGGAAATATTATAGAAGATGCATCGTGGTTAAGGAAAACTGATGATTCTAGGCACATAAAAGTAGCAGAACTAGAAGCAGTTGTAAAGGGTATAAATATGTGTATTAAATGGGGATTAACGAATGTTGTAGTAAAATCAGATAACAAATCAGTTGTTTCTTGGATAACTGAGGCACTATCAGAGCGAAATAAATTACACACGAAAGCCTCTTCTGAGCTTTTGATAAAGCGCCGATTGTCAATGATTAAGGAGTTGTGCCAGGAATACGAAATAACTTTGAAAATTGAGTTTGTTAATAGTGAAGACAACAAGGTTGATGAACTGACAAGAATTCCCAAACAATTAAAACGAAGCAGTTGCCTTTTGTCTGTAACAGGTGACCTATTCAAACTACAGAAACTTCATGACAGATGTCATTTAGGTGCAAAGAGAATGCGATAAGTTGGAAATAAATGTGTCAAATGCGTATATAAAGGATTTGATCTCGAAGCGTCAAAGTTGTCAATTTATTGATCCGGCGCCAATAAAATGGGAAACTGGAAAATTAACTGTTAATGAAAACTGGACAAGACTTGCAGCGGATGTCATAAAATCTGATCAACAAAAATTCTTAAGTATCATTGATTGTGGACCCTCTCGATTTGCAGTATGGAAACTAATCAAAGCTGAGGATGTCAAGTCGATTGTTACAGAGTTTTCAAATTTGTTCTGCGAGCGTGGATCTCCAAAGCAGTTGATTATTGACAATTATACGACATTTCATTCAGCCAAATTCAGCAAGTTGATGGAAAAGTGGAATGTACATGTCATATACCGCGCTATTAATCGACCAAATTGCATAGGAACAATAGAGAGAAATCATAAGACAATCAAGAGAATTGCGTCTCGATTGAATATCAGTATCATGGAAGCCTTATGGTGGTATAACAATACACCGTCCGACGGAAAAGAGACACCTAGTTCAGCACTTTACAAGTACATTCCAGTTGGTTTGGAGATAATCGAAAGAATTGAAAAGGAGCCGGTTTACAATAAGGTAAAGACAGACTTCGTAGAGCAACAGTTAGTCTGGGTAAAGCCTGAAAATAATATGCCATGTACAAAGCAATGGACAAGAGGTGTTGTCGTTAGAAAATTGGACCAAAGAAAGTACTTAATAAATTGTGATGGTTTTTGCGGTCCACGGCATATAGCAAATATTCGACCAAGACAACCAGACCTGCCGCGAAACTCTTACTCGGATTATATGTTGGAAAATAACAACGAATCAGCTCCGAGTGTTAAGCAAAGTGAATCGGGAATCAGCAACAGACCCCAAAGAGAAAGACGAAAACCGAATTATTTGAACGAGTATGTAGTACATATATGTCACGACCCTCTCGAGCATAAACATTTTTGAAAGCTCTTGAGCCCCCAGTGACTATTAAGGGTCAGCCACAACCCGGCGTCTATTTTGATATTTACTTATACTTATTTACATATTGGGTCGGGCGTCTCTTCTCGCTCGACATCTGCCTGGCAGTGCCGAGTTTGAAGGACCTTCGGGTTCTGATATAGACGGGATGGGCTATGGGCCCCCCCACCTAGCTAAGTGTCGCTCGGGGATGATATACCTACTACCTTTATTGACTCTTGTGTTTGTGTTCGATATGTAATATAAGAAAACTTGTGGCACTGTATGAATGCGAACTTGTTGTACGGTTCTGTATTGTCTATGTTCTGTGAAACTTCTGGCAGTGTTAAGTAACTAAGTAACTGCATGTAACTAAGTTTGGTGAATTCATTTACATTGTTACATCATCATCATATTGCTAGTGGTTTATTGAGCGTATATTTTATTCCTCAACTCGGTTTACGACAATTTCCTTTATCGATTTATTCACGGAAAATCAATTTATCTACATCAAATTCAGTTAGCGAGAATAGGTCTGTAACTCATAAAATCTACGCTTATCAAATAAAGTCATCTAAAATAGAACCATTAACCAAATGTTTAGAATTATCAGTAATTAATATTAATAAAATTGTTGGACATAAGATATTAAACTCTTCGTTATCATTACCAATGATTAATATCGTTATAATTATACGAAAATTTACTAAACTCATTTCACTCACTGCTAATTATAGCTTTTGTTTAAACTTCCAACTTTATATCCAAAACAAGTCGATCATAAATAACCCGATTTGGTAATTATATTTCTAGCGGTTAACAAAATCAAATCTTATTAACTAATTTTACTCGATAGAAGAAAATATTAGATCTAAGATCACATTAGGTGATATCGATTTTAATCTCATATCGTAAAAGGAATTTCGAATTCACTTGAATTATATTATCATCATACTCTTATTCTGAAAATCTTAGCGAAATATTAATACAAATAAAATTAATAAAAAAAATTTTATTAAATATGAACGAGTGTTGTTTTATTGTAGTAATTCAATCTCATGATCACGGGCTAATTTAATTTCGAACGGACCTTAATTCGTATACTCGTCTTTTCGGCCTTTTTTCTAATAAATTGATCCGATATTAATAAACTTCCTAAATAGCTATGATAAACATAAAATAAAATAAAATAGAATAAAACCGCAGTAATATTATTCAATACGTTTATTAAATGATAAAGATTAGAGACCCACAATCAATCAACATAATAAATCAAAATTTACGGTTAAATTCGAAAATCGGAAGCCGGTCAAATGTCTCGGTCGCTTAGTTCTTTTCTCGTCGACGCGTCACTCGGATAAAGCGTTATTGTAAACCGTCGGTTGGTTATAGCGGAATACTCGTGGGTTCCGCAGTCCTCGTTCAATCTCTGTTCGCGTTCTGTTTTCTTCTTCCTTATTATCGTCACTCCGTTCTGTTTTCTTTCTCTCGTTCGTGTTCGGTGCTCTTTCCTTCGGTTATTGGGTTTTCTTCGTTTTATGTACGCCTTTATAACTCGTTGTCGTTATAACTTTGCTCCGTAATTCTGTTGTTCTGCTTTGTTACATTAAAATTATTGTCGTGCGTTTTGGAATTGTGCTTAAAGTTGTGCTTAAAATTGTTGTCAAATAATAATAAAATGGTTAACGTATTTATAGGGTTGGTGAGACACCCTAGTAATCGTCGCGGGCCAATTGATTTCTGCCAGGCAAGTGTCTGGACTTTTCCTTCACACGGATTGGTCGATTCGGGTAGGTGTGTCTTCGTAAAAAAAATTTAAATTTTGAAATTTTTCTTATATTATAGGAATCTTGCCTGTACTTCAAATTCAAAAGTTCACGTGCGGCCGCGTCACCGATGACTCGTCAAAATTTTCGGGTGATGGTTGACTCATGGTGAGTTTTTAATTAATCTTTGTTTGTTTTAATTAATTCTTCATTCTTTGCAGGGATATAACTTCTCAGGGGAGTGTCATTTCGGCTTGTGGATTTCGGAATTGGACCGCTCGTGTGATGGCCTTTCGGGAGAGGGTCAGTTGACCTCTTAACTATAATGGATAGTCCTACAGGTAACTTTTTAATTTCGGGCTTATTCTTAATTATTTTTTTCTTTTTTCAAGGTTCACAACTCGCCTCGCAGATTTTTCATCAATCAACGGTCCTTCGCCAAGATATATCGCCTCTCGCTCCACTTGGGGTGGTATAGTTACTTGATTCTTTCTATCGGGTAAGTTTTTATTTCACTTTATTCATTTTCTTCATCTATTGTTTTCAGTCGTGATGCAATGTTGCTTCTCAAGTACGGGTGATCGAGTACGGTCCTGAGACTCATCTTTTGTTTTAATGAAAACTCTCAAATAAATGTATTCGTTTCATAGTTTTTCTTTTTTTTGTTACTTTCTTTTCTTATATTTGTAATTATAAATTTGGTTTCTCGACCGTAACATATAGATTTTTGTGACGAAGAATCTGGGGGAGTGTTACATGTTACATTTATTTCTTAAATGAAATATTTAACATGAAAAAATATAGATAATTATTTGTTTAAGTAATATCTATTTAAAAAGTATTTGTTAGTGAAAAATAAATTTTCTAGATTTGTTATTCGTTGTTACACTTTGATTAAAGTTTTATTAAAGATTGAATTTTTGTTGATGCGAATCAATTAATTTTTTGTAAAAAATTAATTATTATTATTGATTATAAAAAAATTTATTATGTCAAAAAATATCGATTCAAAAATTAATTGTTAAAAAAGATTATGAATTTACAAAAGTTATTGTACAAAATTTTATGTCAAAAATCGATTTGTATGTTCGAATTAATTTAATCAAAATTGTAGACATTGGTTTCCTGTGCGTATTTGGTTATTGCGAATTAAATCAAAAATAAAGATTTTGGTGCGTTTTATTTTGTCTTATCTGAAAAATATTATTGCACTGAATTCATAAATAAAAAATCCAAAAATGTTTCAATTCAATGAAAAACATTGTAAAACATTGAACAACATTGTAAAAAATTCATTGGGATGAAAATCGAACTTTAAATAAACTACCAATAGATTTTAGTAAAAAACATAAAAACAGTCGACAATCCGAATTGTTGTGGTGGTAATGCCGTGATTAACGATAAATATTTGTTTTCTCTAAGCGACAAGTTTTAGCATAACTCGTATGCGTTGTGTTCGATTTGTGATGAGGTGTTAGAGGAGTCGCGCTTCATGTTGAAAGATAATAAATTGTTTTGTCGGAATCATTACTATAATAGTTCGTTTGTAACAAAATGTTCCGGCTGCAATCTTCCTATACAGACTCATGAGGTGGTTATGCATGCACTTAGTCGGGTCTACAGCGTGAGATATTTTAGCTTGCACCTGTTGCAAGCAATTATTGCATCGCGGTGCTGAGTTTATTTTGCATGGATCAGAATCTTTGCTCGTATGTCGTGCGGATTACGAGAGGGGAGCTTACTTGTATTGCTCATTGAATTATTGTGACCAATCATTTTCCCGGAAAGACTCGAATGAGACATTGAATGTGTTGATTAAATCTTTGTATTGCATTCCACGGCATGACATAATGTACGAGTGCTCGAAAAAATACAATTGTTATGACGGTTTTAAATATGGAAAATGGATATCATGTCAGATTGTGTTTCTTTTCATGTTATATAACGACTTAACTGAGGACGATTTCAAAACTTCTCTAATGAATATCAATTATTATTGGTATCTGTTTGAATTCATCTTTGACTGCTGCGAAAAGCTCAATTTTCGACTTTTATATGCTAAATGCATCGCGTCAATTTTCGGTTGTCATGGGATCAATGATTATGACAGAGATTTTAATAAAAGTACGAAATTATTCTATTTTTTCTCCCTGCGACCCTCAGTCCACCCCACAATCCAAAAGTGCCGCAACCACATAACCACTGCGCTCGCTGTCACACCATTGTGCTAAATTATTATGTTTACTTTTTATTATTTGGAATGATCAATACGTAGATAATCCAAATAAATTAAAATTTACGAAGATCAACTGAAGTCTTAATCAATTTCTACAAAATATATCAATTTTAGACAAATTTTTGAAAAATTTTCTGAACTGATTTTCTTATTTTTATTAGAGCTATTTGAAAATGTTTCATGTTTTAGACTAAAACAGATGTGATTTAAATGTAGTAAAATCGATGTTGAATCTCATTTTCATGCATCTAATTTTGATTATTTTCTTCTACTTCTTTCATCATATAGTTTTAAAAAAATAAACTAATCAACATGTAGGTAAATGACGAAAATTTCTAAAACTTAATGTAATATGAATTAATAATTCATTTGTTTAAATAAATAAACTGCTGATAGTGTTTTAATTTCAGAAATATATATTTCACGTGTGACTTTATTCTTTCCGACGACAAGCTATCGTGGCATCGATGAAGGGGATAAAATTAACAGATTCGGAGCGGTTGTTCAATGGGGATCGAGATTTCGAATCATGGTGTCGTAAATTTGAAGCAGGGGCAACCATATGCGGGATTGACAAGGCAAACGCGACTCCCATGATGTTAGGAGGCCGTGCGTTCGAGCTGTCCTCAGGAATGCAAAGCAGTGTCCAAGGCGATTACGAGTCAGTAAAAGTGACGCTAATGGATGCGTTCGGACCAGACTCAAAAACCGTTTATGATGATTTCCTTACGAGAGTCCTTCGGCACGGGGAATCGATTGATGAATTCATGGCAGCGTTAAGGATATCTGCAAAGATTGCATGCCACGGTCGGCAGGTCTTCCAGATGAAGTAGCAAGGCACATCGCATCGGAATCGGTGAAAGACGGGACGACGTTGCAGCAACTAATTCCAGTTGAGCGTTCTTTACTTCGCATTAATCGACCAAGAGCTGGAGCGACTGTCGCATCAACCGTATCGGGGAACGATACCACCGGAAAAAAGGAGGTGCCGACTTCTGTAGTGGCATCAGAAGTAAATTTGGCAAGGACGCCTAGATGCTTCAATGGATGCGACAGGAAGGACCACCGGCAAAGTGACTGCTGGTCCGCACCGAAGCGGGTGGCGCATTCTACGGTCGCACGCCGGTCCGAGGGGTGTTTCATTTGCGGCGCAAGGGGGCATCGTTGTAAGGACTGCCCCCGCAGAGGCCAGCCCACCGAAAACGAGTAGCAGGATCTCACGGTTGCTCGAGTGGGATGCCTGCGAGGCATTGCGCAAAATTACCAATAATTGAAGTACTAATTGAATGGCAGTGCGTGAGATCACTCGTGGATTCTGGGTGTTCTACGTCAATGATTGATGAGAAATTGGTGGATTCAGAAAAGGTAGGGAGAGTAAATGAATATTTGCAGACAATTCGCGATCCGACAGTGGTAGAGCGGGGTACTTGGATAAAGCTCGGTGTGGAGGACAGGCGATTATCTTGCTGGACTCTGCTCGCGAAGGACCTAAGCGGGATCGGAGTGGGGATACTGTTGCGGATGGATGTAATAACCCAACTAGTAGGAGTCTTAATCGGTGGAAATGGAATTCTGCCAACCTTCGGGGCTAGCCGAATGAGCGAGTTTGCCCTCGTAAAAGAACCGTAGTTAAACGACCACAACAGGACATTCGTATCGGAGTCGGATGGGGTTCCTAGTAATGGTCCGGCTCAAATAACCGATACGGACTTCACTGAAGAATTTGACGGGGTTTCTTGTTGTCTTAAGTGACACTGGAAGGGGGAAAAGAACCCCCGGTGCATAATAGTGTGACCCAATACGCATCTGTGAAGCTTCACGAAGAATAACTTAATGCAGAACTTCATGAGTGGAAAAAGAGGGGGTGGTTGTCAGAATGTGAAGGCCCGTGGAAGCCGCTAATGACAATAGTTCAAGAAACCAAAGATAAAATCCGTACTGTGCTCGATTTCAGAGAGCTGAACGAGTCAATATCGAGTCACACAACAGAGAGTCTTGTCTGTGGAGACAAGATCAGAAAAAGGTGGCGCATGGGAAGTAATTTGAAAATCGTTGATTTTGTCACGACCCTCTCGAGCATAAACATTTTTGAAAGCTCTTGAGCCCCCAGTGGCTATTAAGGGTCAGCCACAACCCAATGTCGGTTCGATATTCATTTGTATTTATTCATATAATGGGTCGGACGTCTCTTCTCGCTCGACATCTGCCTGGCAGTGCCGAGTTTGAAGGACCTTCGGGTTTTGATAGAGACGGGATGGGCTATGGGCCCCCCACCTAGCTGAGCGTCGCTCGGGGATGATTTTAAACTGTAAATATCTACTAAACTGAACTTGTGGCGATGTAAAACCTATGACAAAGTATTATACCTAGAAGTGTTTCTTATGTGACTTATCTACGCTATAACATATGGTTAAATAGTTTCTACTAGTCGGTTTCGTATTGTCACGTCATCTATAACTATTTTTCTAGATTTCATATCGCTAACTCCTATTCGTTATAAATCTATCTTATTCCGCACAATTTCCTATAAACTACTAATCTGAATAGTAAAATTTGAATAATTAGAAGAACTCGATTGCATTCTCAATAACTGGCTTAATAGATATAATTCAACTAAACATTTACCGAAACCCATATTTTAGTTCTATTTTAGTGTTGGTACTGGAAGAAAAGAAGAATTTTATTAGCATTTCGTCCGATTCTCCCGCCTTAATTCCTAATAGAATTCTCGATAAAATTCTTAACAGAACTTCCAATAAAATTTCCAATAAACTTTCAATAAAATTCCTAATTAATAAATAACACAATTTAACTAATAGCATTTTTAGTGAAATCCTTAACTAATGAATAACAAAATTTCACTAATAAAAAAAATAATTTCCTTTAGGATAGTAACGTTATGTTTATAAATCTGAACTAGAATAAAACCATACTTATAAAATTAAAATTATCGAAATCATTATTGAGATAAAACTCGTCACAAAATAGCACAATTCAAGGAATGAATCGAATTCAGTTAAATAAATTAAACGGTTCTCGATTACTTAGGCCAACTTTACTGGATGAACTTTAGATGCTTAAATAAACCAGAGTAAATTCTTTAAAAGTTTGGTCTAAATTCATTTCGCATTCTATAGTAATCATTGCTAATTAATGTTCATCGAATCATACTCAAAAATTTAACTCATCCTAAATTTTCTTAAAAAATTCTTAATGAAATAAATGATTAATAATTAAGCGAAACCATATAAAATAAAATGATTTGTTAACGATTTAAGAATAGAAATCGTAAATAAAATTAAAAATCGGAATAGTAGTTGTTTTATCGCACTAATCAATATCCCAAGGCTGCGACACAAAATCGAAAGATCTTTAGAGGGGACTCTTATTCCTCAATTTCACCCGGTTCTGCCCCTAAACGGCCCGGTATGGACGCAATCGAGGTCCGATTCCGTCCGGCAAGGACTCGACACGATTGCCGCTGAAGAAAACCTGCATAGATATCGACCTCACGTCGATGATGACGAGGAGCGGATGACCTCCGTCATTCTCTGACGGCGCGCTCAACGGGGATTCAGTTCACTGCATTGCAAACGGGGACGGCGGTAACGACGGCTCAGTACCTGCTTAGAGGGTATAAAAGGTAAGAAATACTATAAATTCATTAATTAATCAGAGACCGCTTAAAATTAAATTTGAAATAACTCATAAAATTATACATTTCGATTAATAAAAGATTTACGTTTAAAATAACTTCTCGGTCGGATCTATGATCGGATTTCGGAAGAATGTTTTGGTCGTCCTCGAATAAATCGACTTCGCTCGGGGTTCAACTCTTTTGTAAATTCGTTATTGTCGGGGTCTCTATTAGTGCTCCGCTTCCGTATTCTGCTTCTCGTCCGTATCTCTTTACTGTCGGAAGTCTCTCTTCGATTGTTGAATTCTCGATTCGCTCTGCGTCGGACTCTTGTATTCTTCGTCGCCTGGTTATCAAAACAAATGTTCGCGTTCGTTCGAAATTTTGTCGTTCAAAATATTGCTAAAACGGTTCTTCAAATTGTTCTTAAAATGTGCGAATGATGGTGAAATGATTATTGTATTTATAGGGTTGGGGAGACACCCTTCTTCTCTGTTTGGACCAATCGGCCCGTGCCAACTCACTGTCTGGGTTTTTCTCTGATGTTGATTGGACGATCCGGGTAAGCGTGTCATGATAAAATTTTTGTTTTATTTAGGTTTTTCTGTCTGTGTGTCCAGACACACTTTTAAATCTTAAAATTCGTGTGCGACTGCATCAGCGATGACTCGGCTGAAATTGTCGGGTGACTGTTGACTCACGGTAAGTTTTAATTGGGCTTTGTTTTAATTAATTAATTCTTATAACTTTACAAGGGTATAACTTTCGTCAGGAACGGGTTCTCAACCTACGGATTTCGTTCAGATACTCATCTTATCGAGAGCTACATGGGGGATGTCGGTTGACCTCCTAACTACAACGGATGGCTCTGGAGGTAACTTTGTTAATTTTGGGTTCGTTTTTTAATTAATTATTTCTCTTTCAAGGCTCTAAACTCATTTCACGTCATCGGGGTATCTTCCGAGTTCCAACTGGCCTCAACCTGATATCTAAACTTTGTTATTCTTTCCTTTTTGAATCTAAATAAATGTATTCTGCTCAACTGATTTTTCTTCTTTTTTGTGTTGTCGGTTCTAGTCAATTTTATTAATGTTTTCAGTAATAAATTTTCTAATGGGTTCTGGACCGTAACAATTTAAGACGTGCATACTTGCAGATCAAAGTCGATGAGTCGCTTTGACCCTTTTAGGTGGTGAGACATCAGCGCCGATCTTGGTATTTAACTCGGCTGGGGTTTGAACTGAATGTTGCTCTGAAGATAATGCAGAAGATACTGCAACATGTGTTCGAATCAGACTCAGTAGTTCAATCCAGTACCGACTTGTACTACGATGACATCGTAGTGGATACCTCCAAGATTCCGATAGAGAGACTGATGGCAGTACTAAAGCGATTTGATCTGGAGGCCAAACCACGGGTGGCAATAGATGGCGGCCGAGTCCTGGGATTGGCAGTGAAAGAATCGACAAACGGAACTCTTCAATGGCGGCGTGACGGCGATGTTCCAGAACTCCCAGATAAACTAACTCGTCGCAGTCTTTTCGCATGGACAGAAAGGTTAGTGGGTCATTACCCAGTGTGCGGGTGGTTGAGGCCGGCTTGGAGTATCATGAAGAGGGTCACTGGTGGAGGAAACTGGGATACCGAGTATTAAGAACACCAATTTGACTTTTCATATTTTTATTTATACAACAATTTTGATTGCCCTTAAGAAAATCTTTGTCAAAGCTTTCGTATGATTGCATTCTGAAATAAATTGACTAATGAATTAATTCATATTATTTTTTTAGCAAATGGAGAAATAAATATTTTATTAAAATATTTACTTAAAACTTATTGGATAATAATTAAAATAATTATTTAAAAAATATTAATTTGATTTATTTATTAAAAATTGTAAAAATTAATTAACTTATTTAAAATTTTTAAATTATTTGAAATTAAAAATAAATTTAAACATAAGATAATAAGAATTAAAATATAAATCATCCATCTGGGTAGGAGAGACACAATTCCAAATCAACATACACATTCAAACACAAAACATCAAACATTCAAAATATTCCTCACATCGAGGTCGAACCGGAAGTGCAATGGCGTAGCAGTTGGAAATGAGAATCGAAGCAGAAGACCTAGCTCGAGACCCTTGGGAAGTCCCAAAGAGTGAGAAGGGTGAAGTGTGGTGTGATACCAGCTCAATGGCAATTGGAGTGTTCGTCGAGATTGGAAGGGAGATTGTTGAGGATTCTTGCTGGCTCCGGACAAAAGAAGATTGCAGCCACATAAATTTGGTCGAACTCGACGCAGCAAACCGGGATATTAAAGAGGCGGTGAAATTGGGACTCAGAGAGATCGAGCTTTTAACAGACTTGGCAACAGTTTTAGTGAGTCGAACAGCTGAGTGAGTTATTAATCAGGCGCAGGATTAATCTGTTTAAACAGGTCGCTGAAGAGGAGCAGCTTGTCATTAAGATCACCCTAGTCCGATCAGAAATGAACAAAGCAGACAGGTTAACTCGTGTACCAGTTGATTGGTGGAGTGTAGTCAAACCGAAGCAAGGCATAGCAATGGCAGCATTATCAGAGATAGAAAAGTGGAAACGAGTGATGGCCTGAAGCGCCTGCATAGCATCAACCACTTCGGGATCAGGCGCACTATGTTCCTTGCAATGAAGGTGTGGGGTCCTGGGAAAGTCCCCGAGGATCAAGTGAAGGCCATCGTGAAAGGTTGCAATCAATGTATGTCGATTGATACAGCTCCAGTCCAGTGGGACAAAAGAGAGATCAACGTAAAGAAAACATGGCAGCGGTTTGCCATGGACGTCACATACATGGGGGCGGCGAAATTCCTCCCAGACGTGGATTGCGGGTCAGAGAGCTTCCTGATGTGGTGCCAAATTGCCTCAGAAAACGAATCCGATATATGTGCTGCTATGAACAGTATTTTGTGAGTTCGGACAACCAGATGAAGCTCTTTTAGATAATTTCAGCACGTTAAAGGAGCAAGGATAGAGATTCTGCTGGGGTTGAGGCGAGATATCGATGTGTGAACCGTCCGAGCGGTAATGACATTGTAGAATGGAGCCACCGCATGTTTAAAGGATATTTGCTCGGCAGAGACGTGAACGAGAAGGTCGCTTAGTACAACGCGACACCAAATTCAAATGGCATAATCCCAGCGTCGACACTTTTTTTAGTCAGAAGAGGAGGCTGCTACTACCAAGGACATTTGTTCAGGTACAGCCAGATACGTAGCGAGTCAAGACAAATCTGAAGTTGGCCATCGGAAACGAAGTATTCATCAAGCCTGCGCCGCCATGTAACTGCATGACCAAGTGGAAACGTGCGAAAGTGACAGGGATGCCATCAGCACAGCAAGTGGAAGTGGACGGAACTCCGTATCACGCCAGCCATGTTCGCCGATTGAACCCGACATTAGCAGTAGAAATTGAAGATGAAGTGGGCAAGAATGAGGCAACTGAAGAAAATGGTGTGGTTCATTTCGAACAAGACGATGGGGATGAATCTGAAAACGAGGATGCAGAACCGCAGCAAATCGACACAGAAGAGAAAAGACCCAGCAGGGCGGTGCGTCGACCAGTGAGTTTTGACGATTATGTCTGTACGAGTGCTGCAAGAAGTGGAGATAAAATACCCCCTTGCTCAGACTCGGTATATCTGTGTGCCCTGAGGGCAAGGTGGCGTGTAATATGAATTAATAATTCATTTGTTTAAATTAATAAACTGTTGATTGTGATTTAATTTCAAAAATCTATATTTCGCATGTGACTTAATTTTTTCCGACAACACTTAATTTTCTAAAAATAAAATTGTTAAAATCAAATTTATATTTTTGTTATATATCTGTTTATAAATTAAATTTATATATCTGTTAAATCTTTATGTGATTTTACTATGATTTGGAAACAAAAAACATTTTAAGTTTAGTAATAATATTTTAGTAATTATAATTTCAAATAATTTACTTTTAGATATTCTCGTTTTCAAAAATGTGGTTTTAGAAATTCTCGACTCAAATTAACATGCGATAATTTATAGTTAAAACTATTCATTTAATTTATAAGAAATGTTTCGTTTTGATTTCTATCTCTTTCATTACCAAAAATCATAAAGCAGTCACTTTAATTTTTTTTACAGTAATTTTAATTTATTATAAAAAAAAATCAAAATAAATTATTTTGAAATTTCAGTTAAACCAATTGAGAAAAGTTACAATTGGTAAAAAACTAAAATTAATTTTACAAATAAAAAAACATTAAATGTGCATTTCTTATTGTTTTACTACAATTAAACTACCACTATTTTAAAGATTAAGTGACGTTTGATTTCTGATAATTAACTAAATGTCATCAACACTGAAAAGTCTTATTGTGAAACAAGTAATTATTATTTTCTTATGAATTGGAAAATAATGATAATTTAGGTACTTTCGGGAGACTCGCTAGTACTTCGAGAAAGATCTAAGACAGGACCTCCACCTGAACGAATTATCTCTCTTAGTAATATAGTTGCTCCTAGATTAGCAAGAAGACCCGCCCAAAATAGTGAAAATAATGAAATTTCTGTGGATGAGCCTTATGCTTGGGAAGCTCGGGAATTTATACGTCAGCTGTGTATAGGACAAGAAGTATGGTATCAAGTAGAAAATAAAGCACCAAGTGGCAGAGAATATGCCAATGTTTTTATTGGTAATGAAAGTTATTTTATTTTTATTATCCTAATATTTTTTAACAGTCAACAGTTCCGGTGAGAAAGAAAATTTATGTGAATTAATTGTCGAAGCGGGTTTGGCCGAAGTTCGTCGACAAACCAATGTCGGAGCGGCTTCGAATGATATATATCAAAAGCTAATCAGTCTTGAAGAAGCAGCTAAGGCTGCGCATAGAGGAAAATGGAGTTTAAGTGATTCAAACTTAGCTATCAGAAATATTCAATGGTCGATGGATAATGTTGTTCAGTATGTTGAGTCTCATCAAAACCGTACGGTTCCGGCAATTATTGAACACGTAAGAGATGGTTGTACTTTGAGAACATTCATCTTGCCAAACGATAATGACAATGTCTATCGGAATGTTACAATTATGCTTTCTGGTGTCAAAACTCCTGGATATAAATTAGGAGAAAATAATGAACAAGCAAGCTTTCTTTTGTTAGAAAATCATTTTATATGTATTTTTTAAAGATTCCAGAACCACACGCTGATGAAGCTCGATTTTTCGTTGAATCAAAATTGTTACAGCGAAAAGTTGATATTAAATTAGAGACTGTCAATAATCAAAATATTGTTGGGACAGTCATACATCCGAAGGGGAATATTGCTGAATTTATTTTAAAGGAAGGATTTGGGAGGATCGTTGACTGGAGTATGGCAGTATTGTCACCAAACGTTGCAATTTCATACAGAGCAGCAGAAAAACTAGCAAAAGAAAAAAGATTACGATTATGGAAAGATTATGAACCCCCTAAGATTATTACAGAATTAAGTTCTTTACATGGTCGAACAAATTCAATAGAATTAACAAATCAGTCATTAACAGGAAAGGTGTGTTATCTGAAATTATAAAATAACCTAAATATTTTTATCAGGTTTTACATGGTTTAGTTACATTACGATTTAGATTTACGTAATTATGCATGCATAATGGTTGTATTAACGGTCACTTAAAATGAGTACATAAGATTGCATTTTAAAAATCATATTTACATGTAAATTTTTTTAAATAGTTCATTTAAAGCAGTTTTTAGTAAGCTCATCTTATATTACCTTTTTATATATAGTATTATTGAGACCTGTTTTGATAATTTAAATTTATATTTTAAGCAAGCATGTATAAATGTGTGGACATGTCACTTAAAATATTACAGAGTATTTAAATTTTATTTAATTTATTTTAATCATTAAATGTGAAGATTGAATTAATATTAAGAGTGTAATATTAGCTTTGTTAATTCAAAGAGTGAATCTTAATACAGGTTATTAAACGTATTTTATTAATTATTTTCTTTTTTTTGTATTTTTACATTTTCTTTTTTTTAGGTCGTGGAAGTTGGAAACGGTGACAATATTACTGTAAAGTGCAGCAACGGCCAAATTAGAAAATTTTTTCTCTCGAGTATAAGGTCTCCAAAACTTAATACAGCTGATTCTAATGTTCAAAAAAAAATTAAGCCGTTATATGACATTCCTCATTTGTTTGAAGCTCGAGAATTTTTACGTAAAAAATTAATTGGTAAAAAAGTTAATGTTAGAGTTGATTACATTCAACCCAAAACTGAAAATCTGGAAGAAAGACTAATGGCTACAATTACTATTGGTGAAATGAATGTTGCTGAAGCTCTAGTTTTAAAGGGCTTAGCCACAGTTATTCGATATAGAGCTACAGATGAAAATAGGTCCTTATTTTATGATGCTTTATTACTAGCGGAAAGCACAGCTATTAAAAAGGCTGTCGGTGTTCACTCGAAGAAAGAACCCCCAACTCACAAAATTTCTGATCTTTCAGGTTTACAATTCTCTTGTTATACTTAATATATCATTTTTAATAGGTGAAGCTAATAAGGCTAGGCAGTTTTTATCTTCTCTTAAACGTCAAGGTAAAATGACTGGTGTTGTTGAATTTGTAGCTGCTGGTAGTAGATTAAGAGTCTACATACCCAAAGAAACATGTATTTTAACAATATTATGTGCTGGAATAGAATGCCCGAAAGCTGCCAGGTATTTAAAATTTAACACATTTAAATCATATTCTTAGTATATAAGTCGCTTTTCTGAGTGTTTTATAAAATGATAGTTATGTACCTGATTTCAAGAAGATAAAATCGTTTTTAATGTGTTTTTAATATCGTTTAACTAATGTGCACATCTAAAAACAACGTATTTAAAATGCACTTCATTATAAACCACTGACTAAAATTACTCCAATTATTAAAAAAAACATTTGTTTATTTTAGACTATTAATGTAGCATCTCAATTTATTCATGTATATTGAGATGAAAATATTCCATAGCATTAAAAGTACAAATGTCACAGTTTTCAGCACAATCCAAATTTATTAAATATTATTGGATTAATTATTAAAAGCAAAATACTTTGTTAATAACATAATTTGTAAAGATTGTATTACATGATACTTGAAAAGATTTTAAAATTAGATTTAAAATATTTAAAATTAGATCAACGTAGTAATTAAATTTAATTGTAAATCATGTAACACTCGTAATTTGATTAGTTGTAAAATGAACGATAAATACTATCTGTTTTATTTTACATAGTTTGGAGTTATGAACTAGTTATATGCTATTTGTTATTACTAAAAATTTTATTTAGACGTTTACCTAATGGTAAAGAAGAACATGGTGATATGTTTGGAAATGAAGCTCTTGAGTTTACGAAGGAGTTATGTATGCAACGAGAAATTGAAATCGAAATAGATAACATGGATAAAGGCGGCAATTTTATTGGATGTGTTTATCTCGAATCACCTGAAAATGGAATAAATCAAAATTTGAGCATCGCTCTTGTTGAAGCTGGTTTATCAAAAGTTCATTTCACTGCTGAAAGATTGCCCTTTTACAAGTTACTATGTGAAGCTGAAATTAGAGCGAAAGAACGTAAATTAAATATATGGGAAGTAAGTAAATTTTTTAGTATATTTCCAAAAATTGATATATTTGAAGATTGAAGGTCAAAAAAGTTATTTGGAACAACATTTAAGTGAAGCTAATCTCAATGGTGTTAAAAACGGTCAGCAGTTAGAACGAGTCGAAAGTTATCAAAACGCTCTTGTTACTCAAGTTCTCGATGGGGTGCGATTCTATGCTCAATTGATGGCAAATGAGAATGTTATAATTAGTATCACAAAAGAACTTCAAAATTATTTTAATGAACATCCACATATGCCTGGAAATTACAAGCCTAAAAAAGGTGACTTATGTGCAGCTAAATTTACTTTAGATGGATGTTGGTATAGAGCAAAAGTGTTGAAGGTTGATTTAGTTATATTGTTCTACATTATTTATTAAGTAAACAGATTGATGGGCCTCGGTCAATTCATTTATTGTACGTTGATTTTGGAAATGAAGAAGTCAATGATGAATTGTCATTGGCCCCACTTCCCTCCAGTTTGACGAAAATTCCATATCAAGCCACGGAGTATTCTTTAGCTTGTCTGATAAATCACCCGGATGAAGATACCAAAGAGGCTGCTAAATATGCATTAGAAAATGACATATCTGATAAAGAAGTATTTTTGATATTTGATTTGTTTTAATTTAACAGATTGGATTATCTAGATTAAGTTAAATGTTGAATATGAGGCATCGGAAAACAGTCCACAGGGAGTTAGTGTTTTGGTGAAAATTAATGAAAAGTGGGAAAATGAAGCTGAAATGCTTTTACGTGACGGAATCCTTTATGTTGATGAAAAACGCAAAGAAAAAAGATTAAATAATTTAATGCGTCAGTATGTTGCGGCCCAAGAAGAGGCTAGGCAAAAGCGATTGAACATCTGGAAATACGGAGATTTCCGAAATGACGATGGACCCCTGTAAATTGATTAATTAATTTAATGTGCCTATTATGTTGGTGCTTGTTTTGATAATTTAAACGGTGATACAACACTATCGTAATTTTTTAATGTTGTCTGTTATGAAGAATTTTCTTGCTTCAAATGTGATGAGTAAATAAAATTAATTTAATATTTCCGTTTTTATGACATTCGTTTTAAGTTTCAAAAGACCAATAAAATGATAATTTTGTTATACAAAGTTATTGAAATTTATTTACCATTTAAACTGTTTACACCATATAAATTAAAATCAATAATATGATTGATGAGAGGTTATTTTAAAATATTCTGGTAATATTTATTTCAAGTTTTGAAAGTATTAATGAAATAACAGGAAGTCTAAATTTTAAGATAAATATATTCATTTTTTATCTTTTGGAGGATTTACAATTGTTTTAATATTAAAAGAGATTTTTTAATATATTTCATGTTTTGTATGACTTATTTTTTGTGCTAATTAAAGCAGCAATAATTTTATTTTGTTATCACTTCACACTTGGTTTTGATGAAAGTTTTGAAAGTATTTTTTTAATGCTGCTGGTTACTATTGCATGATTGGTCCATTTTAAAGTAAAAAGTTTACACAACTTTCGAATTACATAATGAACAAAAAGAACCGATTAATCAATGATTAATTATATCACCACTTATACTTAATCATCGATTATATAATAATTGTTTGCATATGTAAGAGGTTCAGTAATCCCAACATTTTTGTTTACTTGTATAAATTTCGAATGTCATCCTGAAAGAAAGATTAATGGAAAATTGATATTTTAGATCATTAATAAAAAAATACAATTTCTTTTTAAGTTTACAAAGTATCAAAACCTTTTGTCAACTTTTACCTAGACATTTAACTACATTTTTATGTCAAAGTGAAATTAACACATCAAAAAAGGAATGAAAAATATGTATGTTATATTATAACAGTTATAACAAATAATTAATTTTAAGTGACCATGCATATGTAAATCACTCCTCAATAGCATACCACAAAATGAGTTATACATGAACAACCAGTTTAAATGAACATTTCTTGTTTTTTAATAAAAAATGTACCGGGTTCAAAAATACCCACTCTGAATGATTATATGTTATAACCGAGTCCGTTATAAGCGGAGTTGACTGTATACTGAACATTTTGAAGTCTGTTCTTGTGCAAATTTTCATGTTAAAACTAATTCATTAAAGAACAAGTTGCTTAAATGAATTTTGTGATATAAAAGCTACGACGGAAATATTTTGGCTTACTTGAGGAACTAAAAGTTCTTGCACGAGTTCCAGAACGAACTCGTCCTCTTTTTGATCTTATAAAAACTCTTAGATTTAAAATTCATCTACAAAAGAAAATACTCAAGTGAATTTACTAGTTCAAGTTGATATTCTTGTGTGTATCAGTATTTTGTGACAAGAATATGTAAAACATTCTTAATTGTATAATGAAATTCCCGAAGACAGCTATCAATTGTTGCATTAGGTACAACTATATCAAATTCATTCTAAACTCTGAGATTTAAGTATAAAAATAAAGTCAATCCACTAAATAATGTCTTATTTTTGGCCATTGGATAACTTTCATCGCTAATTTCAACCTCCTTCACTTGGACTTTCCAAACCAGTTCCGAGAAATTTTCTCACAATACTAATCTGATGTTTTTGGAAGTACCATAATTTTCTCGATCTCAGTATTTCCTGTACTGTCAAATAATGAATTGGACTATCAATTCCAATAATAATTTGTTGCATTCAGGTTTCAATCTAACTCGTATAAGAAGAGAAATTCAATATTTGGTGGGCGCTCTAAAACTTTAAACCCAACTTGAAAGGTTCGATTTCTCTCTATATTTTTTTGCATTTTTCTTTCCTGTCCCCGTTGTTTTTCATTGGTGTTTTTCTGACATCTTGCTAAATATTATTTTGATTAATTATTCGTCTAAAATTAAATATATATATATATATATATATATATAAAATGCACGGAAAAATAAAAAAAACACAAAGAAGACTTTCTTTTCTTTTAAATTCATCATATCTTGATACTAACGCTTCTATGTTGTTATTAGATATCAAATACTTTTTCTTAATAGGATATTTTATTCTTGTATGTCCACCTAAAAGCTATGTTATCAATATTTGGTTTTGTCTTTCATCCTTCTTAATAAATTCGATAAATTTCCGAATAGAAGATTGTTTTGTCAACAAAGTTCTTTGCAATCTTGAATGCCACCCTTCAACGACATTGTTTGTCCATCCAAAGTTCTTTGATGAACGCACCATGTTCTTTTTGGAAAAATTGAATTAACTTTCATCCAAACATTATTTTCATATTTTAGTCCTATTGGGTTCGTGATTAAAATCCAAAGTCTTTTTGCAAACTTTATTACTAATACAACTTTCATTATTCAAACAAATTTATGAGGAACAATATTTCAGTTACATAAACCAGATTTTCAAATTCTAAATATAAATAATAATAATATATATATATATATATATATATATATATATATATATATGTGTGTGTGTGTGTATGTGTGTTAATTTATTCAATTTTGCATAAATCTTATTTTGTTTTTCTTTATTAACTTTTACAATGTTCATTAATTTGAAATATAAATTTAGATCTTTAGAATTATTTTAATGGAAATGTCCTATAAAATTTCAGTTCCTAAATAATTTTTCTTTAATTTTAAAATTCAATTGTAAATTATTTTTTAATAAAAATTTCCGTTGACAATTAAATTCAATAAAACATTATGATTTTTATTTTAGAACTTGATTTTAAAATATTCAATAAATTATTTTTTTAATAAAACTGTCCGTTGACAATTAAATTTAATAAACATTATGATTTTTATTTTAAAAAGTGTTACAAGATATATCAAAATCTTCTTTACAATATTCTTTTACTCTGAAACTGTTATTTTAATTGTGATTTTTTAAACCTAATTTTTATAATAGTTCTTTCAATTTAATTAATAAAATATTATCATTACACTATATTTTTTTATAAAACTTATTTCATTTTAATTAGTAAAAATATTATCTATAAACTTAAATTTTTTATGTATAAGTTCTTTCAAAAGTTCGTTCAATTTAATTAGTAAAATATTATCATTACACTATAATAAAAAACTCATTTTATAAAACTTATCTCAAATATAATTATGATTTTTAATTTAAAAATATCAAAAATTTCACCAAAAAGAACTCCTAACATTCCCCTCGTTTTTAAAATTTTTGAATTTTTCAACATTTTCCACGGAGTCCTGATTTGACCTCCTGCGATAAACCAGATTTGTGGGGCATTCTCAAACCAAAGATATTGGCTCACAAAGCTGCCAATGTCGACGAGCTGAAAGCAGCTATTGCAGTTGCATTTCTTAATTTCTCTCGAAATCTACCGGAAAGAATCAATACGCGTACCTTCCAGCGTCTCCACCTCTGTGTTGCACATGACGGTTTATAGGTAGAGCTATATGATATTTGATTCCTGTGATCATGTGGTGTTCAATAAAAGTTTTTACCTTATTGCTTTACTCGTAGGAACATATGACACACCCTGTAGAATATAATTGCTTAAAAATTTCGGGTTCATCGTTTGCACGCAAGAAGGTTATCACCATTGGAGCGGAGAATTGCCAATTTTGACCGAACATTTATTATTTGCCAGTTTCAAGGAAAGTGTATAATTAAATTAAATCATTAAATTAAATAAATTAAATTAATAACTAAATAAATTTTATTAAATAAAATTAAATAATTAAAAAGTTATCAAAATAAATAGCAAATAATAAAATTAAATAAATAATTTCAATTTGGTGATTGTTAATCACAAGAAGTTTTGAATTGATTAAATTCTTTGTTGTCCGGGTTTTTTTTATTTTTAATTTGGTGAGTTGTAATCACCATTTAATCAATTCGAACTGCTATTCGAATGGAAGTGTGTGTGGATTGTGTTGGCTTCAGTATAAAATGTGATTATCAATGGTGAGCCTCATTTTATGTCCAGTGGAAAATTTTCTCAGCCAATGTAAATATGTTTGCATGTGAATATCTGAACGATTGCATGTATGTGTGATTATGTAATGTAATTGTTTTGAATGCCATTGGCTTGAATGTATGTTGATGTTATTTTTGTGAATTATAATCACAATTTTCAATTTGTCATATGCCAATTTTTCAATTCCAATTTTTAAATACAAAAGAGTTGTATTTCGAATTTTTGAGAAAAATGTTAATTTCTTTTTTTTAAAAATAATTTTAATCGAACGAACGCGAGGAATAAATTGATAAACGAAATGGCCGATAGAGAAACGAAAGTTTATAGAGCTAAATTAGCTGATCGGGCTGAGAGATATGATGGAGTGGTTGATGCGATGAGAGATGTCGCTGAAGTGACCGGCGAATTGAACATGGAGGAGCGTGACTTGTTATCCGTAGTATATAAAAACGTAATCGGAAGTCGGAGAGCATCGTGGAGGATAATGTGTAGCATCGAACAAAAAGATCCTTCTCGACTTCCATTGATTAAAGCCTACCGAAGTCAAATTGAAAGAGAAGTGAAAGAAGTCTGCGCTGATATAATAGCCTTACTCGATGAGTTCTTGTTGGACACTTCAAATGGCGGTGAATCTAAAGTGTTCTTAAAAATGAAAGGCGATTATTACCGTTTTCTATCCACTTCTCTTCCTAAAAATCGTGGAGACACGGCTTCCTGTCCAACCATAAACATTATAATTTGTTCTTTCATAGCGAAATCTATAGGTTTTCTAAAGAATTTCGTCATATTTAAATCAGCAAGTCTTCTCAACAATGTTTGATTAAAATGAAAAAGACAGCCAGAAATTTCAGAATTTGGAAAGAATTCTTCTACCGCTCCAATTGCAGATCTCTCGAAATCAAGAACTACATCAAACAAGTGAACAGGAATCAACAGACAAAATGGCAATAGACAGTTGAATGATTACTAAGTAATCGTTGTAGATGTATTTTATTTTTCTATGTGTATATAATTAATAAAAAATTATTGTAATCGACTTTTCCTTTATTGATTTAATTAGATTTTTTCTTTACAAATGTTTCTATGAAATTTTAATTGTTGAAAATAGAAATAATGTTAAATAATATTTGGTTGCAGTAATGAGTGTTTTAGAAATATCATTGAAAAACAATGATTTTGCGTAGGGTGTAAAGGGACTGTTTGTCGATATGTTGCGAAATAAATGAACTGCACAGTGATAACGATATATACTAATATTGACAGCTAATGCTTCTAGAAACCCAACAGTGCCACAAGTCATTACACAACATTGCCGTAAGTTTAATACCACATGACACAATGTCACAGGTTATAAACCGACACAACAGTGCAACAAGTTTTCTTGCGTACATACTGAACGTAGGCATGATCAATAAGTTTATTATGAAAATGATATGCAAATCATCCCCGAGCGACGCTAAGCTAGGTTGGGGGCCCATAGCTTATCCCATCTTTAACTGAACCCGAAGGCCCCTTGAGCTTGGCACTGCTAGGCAGATGTCAGGCAAGATAGGAGGCGTCAGACCCTACATATTACGTTGTTTAAAATAGGAATAAAATTACAGTGGGTTGTGGTTGACCCTTAACAATCACTAGGGGCTCAAGAGTCATCAGAAATGTTCCAACTCAGAAGGGTCGTGATATATATATATATATATATATATATATATATATATAAATTATAAAAAAAATGTTAATTCATTATATTTATTTTTATATATAATTATTTATAAAAGGAGAAAGAAAAGAGTACGTGATTTAAAAGGTCAAGTACAATTGATTGTAAAAGTACAAAATAAGTTAAAATTTAAAGTTAAGTCACCCTATTATTCAGAAGTCGATCCAAAGTTTTAAAAATTCTCATCAATTGAGATAAACAATACCGATCGATAAGATAAACTAAGAGACCACACAAAATATGATTGATACATAATATATAAAATCGGAATTTTAAGAGAAAATAATAATTTATTTTAATTAAAAAAGGTAACTTTTTATTTAATTTTAAACTAACTTATTTTAATTACAAAAAATAGCAAAAAGATTTTCCAAACAGAACGAGCATTTTATTGAGACGACCTTTCAAGCATTCCGATAAACAATACATGATTGCCGTTGTCATCTTTGGAAAATATTAAATTATTGTATTGCGAAAAATCAACTCTGATTACTACGAGATATTTTGTAACCCCCATCAGAGAATCTGTCAAGTAAGCATTCGTATTACCTTACTTCTACTTTGTGATAAGTATCTCCTTCATTATTGATATTATTTTTATTCATTAAAATCATTGATCTTTACTATATTAATTATTAAAATCAATAATTGATAGTATTAAAATTATTTGATAAACAAAGATTAACTAGTATTGGTGATTCCTTTGTAAAATCAAAACCATTTTAGTAAAAGTATGTAAATTTGTTGTATCTAATTGTAATTAAATAAATATTATAAAAAATCAATTCTGAGTTATTTTATTATTATAAATGATTGCTTCACATTTATCCACCCCTAACACACAGATGCTTTACATGAGAAGAAACTATTCTATTTAAGACAATCTTCAGTAGAAGAATCTCTGATTTTGAAAGAGAAAAGTGGGTTTGGTCTTGACACACTCTAGACAGTACTTAGAAGATTTGAAGATATATAGGAGGGGAGGAAAAAATGTTTCCGGCATAGATGGAAGAAATTAGACTATTCATACCAATCAAAAGCGACGATATAAAAGGTGATGTTCGTAAGAAATAATTTTAAGATTGAAAGGACAAAATAGATGCAATGACTTAGAAAATGGATTTCTGCACAATAAATTATTGAAAAGAATCTCAGAAAATTTATTATGGATGCCGGAAAAGGAGTTGTTGAAGAAAGAGAATGTAAATGTTCCCATAATTATGCGATTTCTAGATTAGCTGAGTGTGGAGACAGATATGAGAAGACGAACCGAAGAACGTTTGGTAAGATTAGACGAGAATAAGAAATGCTAAGTCAGATTGCTTACTTCATTTGAAAATCAGAGAAAAATACCTAACAAAAGAGAAAAATTTTCCTTTACAAACAACATCATTTAAATAAAATGCAAAGGATTTAAAAAAAAAGAAGAGAAGAGCTTTTGGAAAAGCTTAATTTTTTATTTGGCCATAAAAATCTAAGACATTTTTTTGTTTACTTTAATATTACTTTAAAATACTTTTAAACAGTTGCTTTCTTTTTTTATGATATCGTTTTAAAATGTAAAACAGCGATGAAAAAATTTTAAAAACCAAACACGATGAATTATTATTCTTATTACAATTCCTTTTTTGTTGACAAACTAACATTAACTACACATAGTGGTTTACTGTATCATAGCATCCAAATAAAATGAGTTAGGCTTGGAAAAGTAAATAAAATATTAGAATAAAATCAATTTAGCTAGTTCTGAAACATTTTTGTTGTAATTCTTTTAAGAATGACAAGAATTTATATTTATCTTCATTTGATAGCAACGCTTCTATGTTTTCGACAATTTGATTTATGTGAAAATGGATATTTTGAAAGAATAGACCGAAATTCATATACAGTAAGAAGACTTTTTTTATTTACTTGATAAATATATATGTTGAAATATTTTTTACAAATAATATTGTTAATCTTTTAGACATGTGAAAAATGTAATAAAAATAATACGTGCATGATCAATGGAAATAAAGAATGTAAAGAATGCTTCAATGAAAATTATATTTGTTCATTTGAACCTCAAGGAAATTTCTGTCGACCATGTAAACCAGTTAATAGTTCTTGTTTTCCTTTTGATCGATGTTGTGAAGGTTCTGTTTGTAAATTGGATTTTCAAAATGTAAAAATCATTTATCGATGTTTGGCAAAGGAATAATTTATAATAGAATATTATATAACTAATTAAATAGTTTGTTTAATTTCATAATAATACTCCATAAAACTAAAAAATTGTTAATTTTCTAATCATTAATTTTAATAAATACCTTATTTTTCTTACGTTTTATGTACGTTATAACCAAGAAAAAGTAAGAATCTATTATTATTGAACAATTTGTAATTAAAATTTAACATCTCAAGATAATGCGGCAGACGATCATTCAATGGAAGAAATCCATAATTTATTTCTATTATTTGATATCTTTTCAGTAACATGAAATAGTAAAAAATTTTTAATTTTAATATCTTAAAAGTAGCTACGTGACAGCCAATACTCTGAAGGTAATTTATTAAAAATCTATAGATTAGTATTATTTAAATATGGTTTCAGGTTTGCAACTTCACATTGTGATTTATTATACATAAATAATATATGACACATGACTATCTTTATGAAATTTTATTAACTTTATGCACTTTCAAAAGTTCATAGAGATCCTTCTACTTTTAATCCCTGCAATATCAATGATTAATACAGCGCACTAAGTTACAACATACATCAATTGTTAATTGAAGTCATTATTAAAAACGAAATAATTGATATATTAATTAATAAACCTCAACAAATATGAAAATTGTATTAAAATATGAAAATCTTCAGCAATAATTCAGCTCCTTCCAATATCAAAATAGTCAGCAAAAAATCATTTTAATTGTAACCATTTCAAATGATTGACAACTCTCTCTAACTGGATAACCAGTTAGAGCAAATCCTTTGATGTTTCTCTCTGACAACTCCATCGGTGCACAAGGTCGGTTAATCCCCAAATCCAGACAAATAACTCATTGTTCCCGATTTGAATAAAAAAAATTATCCGAATCAAAATTTTGGCAGGAGAGGAGACATTTGGAATATAAATAAAAATAACAACAATCATAAATATAAAAATATAAATTCCAAAACATCCTTCTCCACTGACCTGTAGAGTCATTAGATCCGTTAAATCGATTCCTTTCACAACCCAACAAAGAGCGAGATTTTTTAAATTTGATTCTCGCTTAAAAATTTAAATATTAAATAAATATTTATTTTATTTAAATCAAAACAGTAAGTCAATGACAACTCAATATCTTTAAAGTTTAAAAGTATATTTGATATGTACAACAATTACAAACAAATGAGATTCCCAATATAAATAACAAAATAGCCTGATCAGTAAAGAAGTTTGGAAGCTAGAGAAACACCGTTCAATAGCTACAATCAGTTTTATAAATAATTATTATTATTTTATTATAATAAGAATTACTACTAGAGTTATGAAAATTTAAGATTTTGGATACGATTAAGATAGAATTTAAATATTAAAGTTTTAAATAAATTTTAGAAGATCAAACCGTACGTAGAATCAAATTGCAATACTGAAAAAGTTCCGGAAATCCAAACAATCAAGAATTAATATCTCAGTTTATTTATAACTGCGAAATTTGACCAAAATTCGGACCAATTTCAATTCAACTCTGTTTACAGATTAGAGGATTTTTAATATAAACTTTGGAGCAATATAAAAATTTCGATATAATAAGGAATTTCGAAAATATCTAACACAATGGGGTTCGATAAAATAAATTAAATTTTTGAATTGACAGTTTTTTAACTTTGTATATGCTTATATATGCAATGATGTACGAGGTAACTATTTTAACAAAAGAAAAGAAGCCACACGCACCAAAATAAAAACTACGCGAAAACGTACACTACGCAAAATATAGAAACTATCGGGGCCCTCAACTGACCTTTAAACATAAAACTATAATTGTTATTAAATATTAAACTATTAATATATACTCATATATTATTATTAATATATACTCATATATACTCATATACTCATATAATATATACTCATATAATATATACTATTAATATACTCATCCATTTAAAAATATATTTTAAGACAATATATTTCGACAGATCTACCGTCATCTTCAGGTCACTAATTAATAATCAATTAAATTAAATTAAATTATTCATATCTAATGATCCTTCGATTTCTTTCTTAGATCCATCAGGAGAAGCTAAACTCTGATTTTTCGAATAATCTTTCAAAAGTATTTTATCTACTGTTTCCTTTATTAATTTTTCTAGAAAGGATTTAGAATAACCATTCTTATTTAACAACAAACTTAGTTTATTAACACTTTCTACAGATTTAACAAAAGTGGAAGACAACGACCAGGAGCAATAAAGTAAACCTTTAATCATGTTTCTTTTATACTTAAGTTCACAAAAACTATCTGGTGAAGTATATAAACCTGTATCAGTTTGCTTCCTATAAATTCCAGTCTCGTAACTAAGAGATTTTCTTTCAACCAAAAGATCCAGAAAAGGTAAGACTCCATTCTTTTCATTTTCAATTGTAAAAGTAACATTTGAATGTAACGAATTCATAAAATTTAAAAATGTAAGTACATCAGCCTGATTTTTAAAAACTAGAAATATATCATCAACGTATCGTTTATATACTAAAGGTTGATTTCCATCAAACAGTTTAATTTTATTTTCAATCTTTGAAAGAAAAACAGAAGCTAACGTTGGTGCTAACGGTGAACCAAAACCCCATCAGTTTGATTATACCACTCATTATTAAAAAGAAAATGAACATTTGATGTTGCAAAGCTTAATAACTCTCGAAACCCAACCTCGTCGACAATATGATATTCTGAATGATTATTTTTCCATAGATCACAACACAAATTCAAAGTTTCAACCAAAGGAACATTTGTAAATAAACTAGAGATGTCAAAAGAAACCATAAATTCACCTTCATTCTGTACTTTATAAGTAGAAATGAAATCAACAAATTCAAAACTATCACGACACAAAAATTAATAGAGGTTTTAATTTTGAATCTAGATATTTCACTACCATATATTGAGACGTTCTAATAAATCGATAAAACGGGTTTTAAAGGTATTCCATTTTATGTACCTTCGGAAGTCCATATAAATTGCCTGGTTGAGAACCAATTGGATGCAAACCTTGTACAAGATTATCACAAATATGACCCTGTTTATTAAGATTTGATAATAAAGAATTAAGAAATTCATCATCTTTTATCGGAGGAAGTTTACCATTTTTACGAAATTTATTAATTTTCATACATTGTGGCCCTTTGAGAACATCAATCATTTTATTCACATAATCCTCCTTATTCAAAACAACTAGATCATTCCCTTTATCAAATTTAATAATATTTAAATTTTAAAATTTAAATTTAATTAATATTTTTCTTAGATAGATTTTTTAAAATCAAAAAATCTTTGTTATTTTGCCTAAAATTTTTATTTACATAATCTGAAAGTTACTGGGACGAACTTATCTGAAGAGAACAATTTGCAAACGCAACGAGGTATATCGCACATGTTTGACGTTTACTTGTGTATATTTAATTTTAATCTTATTAATTTTTATAAATCTTGTATTATTTCTATGATAATTAATAAAATTTATTAATTCACACTTTTCGGTTATTTATTCTCTGATTTTATTTATTCAGGTTTTATTTATTCTTTTTTATCAACTCTAATTATTTGGCGTCGGATTCTGTGGGCGGCTGGTGTGAGTCGCGGGATTCGTAAGTTGTTAGACGGTAAAAATGCATCGAAACAGAGGGGAAGAGTCTTAGATAGAATTGTAGGGACAGAGTGTGAGGAGGTCGGTGAGGCATAAATAGAATGTATAAGTAAATGTAAATAGTCTGTTACGATCGAGAGACACCGCCCGTCAGACCCCTCCATCCACTACATCACCTCGTGAGCACGGAATTATTGTAAAATTTGGGAATAGTCAAACTCGACTATTCCCATTACATTTAAGTGTCCCGTGCATCAACAAAGTGACGAGGTCCGGAGGAATCTATGGACGCGTCTTGAGGGTGATCGTAGACCCCGAAGTGGCCGGAGGATGTTGTTGGGACCTCTTGAAGAACCCTTTGAAATCCTATAAAAAAATTTTTTTTAATTAATTAAAAACTTTGATTTATAAAATAAATTACCCGCAATCATTTGACGCCAGTAATTACCAAAACGTTCGCGGTCGTTTCCTCCCTGTTTTCCCCTCGCATCTGTTTGTTTCGATTGCCGGCGAGCGATAATTACAAATCCATAATTGACTGGCATCCGGCAGGGCAGCAATATCTAAAATAATAATTAATCAAAAATTAATTTGAAACAAGTAAATTACTTGCAATCAACATTGTGATGACGGAAATCGTTTTTCCCCTCATCCTGTCGTTGCAAATAACAGCCGGTATGGTATAAATAGCCGGCACACAATTTGAAAAGCCAGAAATTTGAACAATATAATATTTCGGTTCGATTTTGAAAGCAAAAAAAAAATTAATTTGAGGAACCCGAACGAGGTAGCACCTATCATTTTATTATCTCTTATTTTATTTATTTATTTATTTTATTAAATGTTGATATTTTATTAAATAGTAATATTTCATTATTATTATGGAGAGAGTTAAAGGGACGACCCGCCGTATTGATATTCGTTATGAGGCGGGGTTATTAGACCAGGGTCGTCTGAGTTGTTGTTAAGCTTGAATACAGTTTTGAGAGATTGAGAGAGAGAAAGAAAAGCATAGAAGAGAGAGAAGTGAATTGTTATTTAATGAAAGAATATTGAGAGTCAGGGTTAAGTTATCATAGAAGCGCAGAGCTACAGTGACTGATATTGTGTTAAGTGTTGACGTGAGAGCTTGGCTTATCGTTTTATTTTCTTATCTCGATTCGTGTGAGTGAGCGAGAGACAGCGTATTCGAGCAAGTGTAATTTTGTGTACAAAAAAAAATAAAAAATTTTTTTAGTGATCGTCACTTTTTACATATTTTGACTTTTAATCATTCAATCAATTAATATGAAATATTTTTCCGTACTTGTAATT
>MQRK01097760.1:0-28269 GCA_001938485.1 Girardia tigrina
ATTTAAAAACAACGGGGATAGTCGAGTTTGACTATCCCCACAATTCTCACTAAAGGTTTCGGGCGCAAGGGGCGTTGAGCGTGGGGAAGGGCTTCCTTCGAGTAGGCATCGTAACAGGTATTAGCCATTCAACATTTCTAATCAAAGATTCTACCGTCTTCGAGCTGTAACTCGTAACTTCTTTCCTAATTTCGTTTCAACACAATTGCCGGACCCATGTAACGGTCATCTTCTTTTGATAAATTTGCTTTTTTTATCAATACTCTGTCTCCAACTTTAAAAATTCTTCTTGTATCTATATTTTGTTCGACATTAACCCATTAGCGCCTAAACAGGAACTAGAGAGGGTATGGTGTAGAATGATACAAAAACATGTAGTTTAGATTATATTTATAATATATTTCATATAGTCATTGACTCATTACTTTGTTTATATATACGTGATAAAACTCGAAAAATTTCATAAACATTCTTCTTAAGTCACTGAATGTTTATTTTTTCAAGTGTCCTTAAACGAGGACGGTCGGTGTAAATGGGTTAACTGGGCTTGCGTTAGTTTCTTTATTGTTCTTCCACCAATGTCGTTATCGTCTCCCAAATATTATTTCAGCCGATGAAACACCTGTCATCGCTTGAACTACACTATTAAACATGGTTCCCCGACAAATGCGCTAAAAGGGGATTGCAAAACTTTTTCAATTACTTAATATTTAAGATATTTTTGAATTATAAAATTAATAGATTTTTTTGAAAATTTTTTATTATTATTTACTTATTGCTAAAGATATTTTGAGGCATTGTCAAATTATAAATATTGGATTTTATTGTAATGATTTATTTTAAATATATTAGAAATAGCAATCTTATTGCCAATATTAATTTAATATACTGAACAAAAGACTAAAAAAACACAAATTTATTATCGATTAAACAATTGTTTGGTATTAAAATCTTTAATTTAAATATTTACTTTTTAAAACACAAATCTTTAATCTTTAATAGTTAATCTGACTCCAATTAATCAGTAAGGACTTCCAACATAAATATATAAATAATGAACACAAATTCTTTTATGAAACTTTATTTTCGAATAACAAAAATTAACACGTCGAAAAATAATAATAATTCAATTCTTTGATGACAGAATACAAATCATTATTTCGTGAGAGTTAACAGATTACAGTAAAAACTGTGAATCTCCAAAACGAACGATAATTAATTAAAAACCATTTTCTCCCATACGGGGTACTTATGGTTTTATATAAAGAAAAATTATAAAAAATGCAAAATATTAATGGAAATTTTACTTTATTTCCTTTTTAACTTTTTGGCAGATTTTTTGGCAAACCAAACTAAATTTACTGCTGTTTATATAGTAGTTTTGATCAGCCTTGAAAATTGATCAAATGAAACAAAGACTAAAATATTTTTAATTTTCAATTCCAAATTTTGTTTAACTAAATATTATTTTGTTTGAAATTAATAATTTTACTAAAAGAATTATTTTAAATTTTTTCTACATAAAATTTTGTTAAAAATCTTCATATGTATTTTTTGAAACCCTAACACAATTATCTAAAAGAGACAATCTAAATGTCAATATTAAGAGCTACTGCGTGCAAATACTGTAGTGCCCCCTCATAAAAGCAAGGTTAGCGTCAACGGCAATACGAAATAAAAAATTAAAAAATTAAATCAATAAATAAAATTGACATTAATATTTCATAAATACGTATTGTTGGCATTTGATAGAATATTAATCTGTACATTTTATTATTGACGAAGTCATTACCGAATTTACGAGATTTGTCCACGAAAATTTTCAAGCAAACGAAGAAGGAAATATCCTTTCGAAGATTTTTAAATCATAAGCGATTGTGACAACAATTGCCGGATTTATTGTGATCTTTTAATTGTACCGAAGAACAAAATAAAGTACAATTATCAATCAATCACCAGAATACCATTCAACAATTATCATTCAAATATAATTTCAAAACAATTTTCTCTATCTCAAACCTGAATCTCAACTTCAATTAATAATTCCCATCCTCATCCGTCGTCATCGACAGTCGTCAAAAACAATAACAACAATTCTACAAAATCCGATAACCGTTTCTAACTCGAAGAATCTCTCTCGAGCTCAATCAATATTTCCAATTGCAATACGATTGGAACACTCGCGACCCGTTATTTGACGACCCAATTATTTGACAAGTTACATTGTTCTTATTTCATTGTATATACTTCTTCTCGACTCTTTTCATGTTATATTGTGATTCATTGTATTCACCTTCGTTTTTACCTTCCGTTACTCCCTGTTTTGTTATAATATAAATTTAATAAATACTCCTTAAATTTACGTTCATTATAAGTAGAAATAATTGCAGCAAGACGTTTGGGTAATTGTATGTACTTAGATTTGCAGGCTGTTTGAGTAGAAATTCCACTAAATAAACGACTTATAGTTTGCTCTGTCAAGTATTGTTCACGTTTTCTTCGTTACGATAAAGGTTACTTAAGCCTTTGTTCCGTATTCGGCGCCACAAAGATTGCCCAAGATGAAATAGACAACCAAATATCATAACATTGGGAAACACAAAAGACAATGCATTTATACATGCTAATTCAAAATGTATCAAAACACTGGTAGGCGTGATTGAACACCTTTCTTCTATCAACTTCAGGAAAATCCGTTCATAATCTAAAAAAATCTATTAATTTTATAATTCAAAAATATCTATAAATTTAATATTAAAAAGTTTTGCAATCCCCTTTTAGAGCATTTGTCAGCGCGCGCATTTGTCGCGTGCGTCTTTGTGGGGTCACCATTCAACATAAATTCTATTTCCGACAAAACTTCTGTCAAATCTCTGTGGTCTCCACCCTTCATTCTAATTATGAGGAGGTAATTAATTTAGTTCACTCATACAAATTTAAATGGTATTAAAAATTATTGAATTGAAATCAAATTGAAAATTTTAACAATTAAGTAGAATGGTAGTTAAATATTTTAAATTTGAATTTGAAAATATTCTTTATAAATTTATTTGATTTAAAATATTATTTTTTAATAGAAAAATGAGTGGATTAAAATAGATAACAGATAAAACAGTATTTTTAAGAAATTGAGTTAAAATAATTTCGGAAATTGATGTCACAAATACTTCTCACACTAATATTTATTACATCTCTGATTGTTCGAAATTGCCTTTCCACTATTCCATTTGTATTATGATTGTATGGACTTGATTTGATTATTTCAACTTTAAACCTTCTAACTGTATCTTTAAACAAAGCCGATTCAAATGCTTTTCCTCTATCAACATGGATTTCTTTTGGAGGTCTAAACTTCCATATACATTTGTCCGATATCCCTCTATGTACTGTTTTTTTCATTTTGACTAGCAACTGCATTCAGGCTAATATATCTACTGAATTGGTCTTCTATTGGAAGTACGTATTAATATCCATTTAAGTTTCTTTTGAATGGTGCACAGAAGTCCATGTATATGTCGCAACCCTCTCGAGTTAAAACATTTTTGCAAGCTCAAGACCCTCCAGTGGTTATTAAGGGTCAACCACAACCCAATGTCATTTTATGAATAAGTTTAGTTGTAAACGGGTCGGACGCCTCTTCTTACTCGACATCTGACTAACAGTGCCGAGCTCGAAGGGCCTTCGGGTTCGACTAAAGACAGGACGGGCTATGGGCCCCCCGACTAGTTCAGTATCAATAGGAGATGATTTTACGTATGTTACTGTATTGTTTGTTAATATGTTGGTCGTGTTTGTTACACTGCCAATTTATTATGTGTATCGTTATACTTGCGGCATTGTGTCTGAATGTATTCTGATGTCACTGTAATACGCTGTGTTATGTACTGTAGTAAAACTTGCGGCACTGTATTGTGTCAAAACTTATGGCACTGTGTATGTGGTTGCACTCGAATCATTGTAAGGACTGACTTGTCTGAAATTACGAGAATATCATTATTGCTAAACACCACTGTCTATTACGCATTAATTTGATATTTTATTTCTTATCCATCTTTCTCCTTTTTACTGAAAATTCGTATCGGGTTGCTACATTAATATCCATCATTTATTTGTCAAATGTTTATCATCAGGCTCTCTTTATGGATTATTATTTATTCCAACTTTCATCTGAATATATTTTTTTATCATCATTTAAATTTATTGTGGCACTGTTAGGTTCCTGTACTCCTGTGCGCTGCGGGTATGTCTGAAATATATTTACATAAATTATCATGTGTGATTATTTAATATCATGTAGCAAGCATAATTGTATCTCTCAGTACATTATTTATCTGTCGTCGCTATATTATTTATTGATTATCGACAACAGGTTTATAGGTTTTGCCTTACTCATAATTCATTACTCGTATTTATTAAAGCAATTCACATTGTCTCATTAACTCTTATCTAAGAATCTAATCAGTTTAGTATTCTAATTCGTTAATTTATTTTAATGTAACGCTCAATCATCAATACCTATCCTATCCTCGCTAACTTCGTCAACACATTTACTGCAGAATACTGGTAGGTGTGCCAGCGCATCACCCCCTGCAGAATTTAGGTTCTGATTAAATTCTATTTTTAATAACCATTCCTCTACTGATTGCCTACTCTCGATTATCTGTATCGAACAATTCGATTCATCTGGAATTATCTCTAAGGGTTTACCATTCATTGAGAACTATGAAAACGACGACTTTCCCCGAACTCTCCCTAAACTCTTATCAACGGATAAAACTCAAGAGTTAGTTATAAATAAATAATAAGATGATTATCATAACAAAATATATTCGGATTAATCAAAGGTTAACAAAATGTAAAACAGCAAATTTAATTACAATTTATTTGATATCCGGAGGAAGATTGTCTGTTCAAATGCTCGAATTAGTTCTCGTCGGCTTCCTTTTCAGATTATTCAACTCGTTGTCGATTATTTCTGTGGCCTGTTCTTGTCTTTATCAAATAATAATGTCGTTGAGTGATTATTTGTCAGTGAAAGTCAAATTCGAAGTCAAATAATTCAAGGTCAAATAACTGTGGAACGGTTCTTATTATATACCACTAGTGGGACACCCTGTCGCTCCCTTCCATCCAATCATTGCTCTGCCAGCAATGAATTCAATGATTCCTTCAACATAGATTGTTCGAACGTGTCTGCGTGTCTACAAATTTTTTTGGTAGGTTTTGATTTACTATGGAATGCTTAGTTTGTGTGTTGTTGAATATTTTAATATTTTAGAATGCACGGGTGGATTAATTACCGATGAATCACGCTGATTCATAGTCGTCTGGTGATTTCTACTTCTGTTGTTGAGTCACGTAAGTTTTAATTAATTATTTTATATTTGTTAATTGATTCTTTCAACTTGACAGGGGTATATCTCCGCTCGGGAAATTGTTCTCAACTCGCGGATTAGAAAAATGAACTCAGGATGCGAGGACCTCTCAGGAGAGGGCAAGTTATGCAATTTCGACCACTGGGTAAGTTTTGGAGTAACTTTATATGTTTGTTCATTTATATGATTGTTTTTAGCCTCGAAGCGATGTCTACAATGTTTCGTCGGTCCACGGGATAACAAGGACAACTCTAGAATCTCAGACCCGATCTGCGACCTCATTATTGTGATATACCCGTTAAATAAATGTATTAAACCAACTTCGCGTTTCTTTTTCTTTTTTTTATATATGTGTATGTCAATAGATGTATTTCAGACCGTAACATATATCATCTGGAAAGGTTCATTGACCGTCAACTTTATATGCTTTTCTTTCGTTTTTGCTATTAATGTTTTTCTTTTTTGACAATATATACAACTTTGGACTATTTCTTTAATAAAATTTCTCATATTTTCCATATCGAAATCTCGAAGATAGTTTTAAACTTTTTTACTACCAGCATGGCATAATAGTTTGTGCATCTCTTCAATAAAATCTGTTCGTTTTGTTTTTGATATCCAGTATTTATTATCCTGAGTTGCCACGATATCATTTTTAGTGTCCATTTCCTCGTTTTTCATTTTCTGGTATCTTCAACAATTTGTTTTATTTCTTAATTATTCTTTTGCCATTTGAAAACCTCTGATTCTTCGTCCAAGACAAGAATTCTCGCCTTAATCTTTTCTTTCTTGGCTTCTTCATGCATCGTCTGACACTGGATATACAGTTCGCAAGAATTTCTAGACATCGCATCAGCATTTGAATGTTTCTCACCTTTTCGATATTCTATTTTCATGCCAAGACCACTCAGAAAATTTATCCATGTTTGAAACTATGGTGTAATAGGGTTTTTCGTTGTCATCATAAAATTGATAGCCTTATGATCCGTTCGTAACAAAAATCTTTTCCCATACAAAAAATGTTTAAAATGTTGTGTGAAATAATAAATTGCAAGCAGCTCTTTTCTTGTTATACAATATCGAAGTTTATGTTTATTCATTTTATGGGAACCATATGCCATTACTCTTTTTCTTTCCGCACACGTCTTTCTGTGATAAAACCGCTTCTATTGTATCAAAACTTGCATCTGTATCGATTATAAAGTATTTGGTAAAATCCGGGTATGCCAAAATTAGTGTTTTAATCATTCTCTCTTTTAATTTTTGAAAAGCTTCATCAAATTCTTCATTCCAAGTCAGTTTCTTATCCTTGCTCTTACCACATTAGCATTCTAAAACTTTTGCATTTCTCGCTTAATCCTTTATGAATTTCCTATATTAGTTCGTCAAACCCCAAAAGCTTCTTAAATGTTTGATGCATCAATCTTTGTTTTATCTGTCTCAGTACCTTCTTTACTTATGACATATCCTAAAAATTTAATTTTTTCTACTAGGAATTCCAAATTCTCTGGATTTATTCTCAAACAGGATTCTTTAATTTTCTCAAATATACTATGTATTCTTTGAAGATGTTCTTCTCTATCTTTTTCAACGATCAAAATATCATCCGAATCTACAACTGCTTCTTTCCAATTGAAATCTCTTAGAACTTTCACCATTAATTCTTGAAATGTTACTGGAGCTATTGCAATTCCAAAAGGCATCCTCTTAAAATAATACTAACCATTCTTTGTTGAAAACGTGTTTTAATCTTTGATTCTTCTTCCAATTCAACTTGATAGTATGCATTTCCCAGATCTATAATTCTAAAATATTTTGTCCATTCAACGTGTTTAAACTGTCATCCACATTTGGCATAGGAAATGCCGATCTTACCGCAATTTTATTCAACTGTTAAAAATCGACACTTATTCGAATGTCTTGTTTCTTGGTCGCTTGGTATAACGTGACACCGAATACGGATGGCATAATTTTTGCATAAACATTTTTCAACCAGAAAAGGAGGCTGCTACTACCTAGGAAATTTGCACAGCTACAGCCAGAGCAGCAGCGAGCCTGAACGAATCTGAAGTATGAAATGGGAAAAGAAAGTATTCGTCAAGCCCGAACCGCCATACAACTACAAAAGCAAGGGGAAATGTGCGAAAGTGACAGGGATACCATCAGCACAGCAGGTGGAAGAGGACGGAACTCCGTATCATGTC
This sequence comes from Girardia tigrina, assembly GCA_001938485.1. Classification (NCBI taxonomy): domain Eukaryota; kingdom Metazoa; phylum Platyhelminthes; order Tricladida; family Dugesiidae; genus Girardia; species Girardia tigrina. Next base: position 7,580 of record MQRK01097760.1, read on the forward strand.
AGCCATGCTCGCCAATTGAACCCGACATCAGCAGCCGAACTTGAAAATAAAGTGCGTAGGGATGAGGTAACTGAAGAAAATGGTGTGGTTCAGTTCGAACGAGACGAGGGGGATGAATCTGAGAACGAAGATGCAGAATCACAGCAGACAGACTCAGAGGAGAAAAAACCCAACAGGGCGGGGCGTCGACCAGTGCGTTGCGATGATTATGACTGTGCGAGTACTTGAAGAAGTGGAGAATGAGTAGCCCCTTGCTCAGACTCCGTATGCCTATGTGGCCTTAAGGCAAGGGGACGTGTAATATGAATTATAATTAATTATTCTTTTGTTTCAATGATTGAATTGCTGCTTATTAATTAATATTAAAAAAATACATTTTACTGAGCGTGTCTCTTTATTCTTTCCGACGACAATATAATTTAATTTTAATTAAAAATATTAATGACATACATATGTATATTGTAAATATGTATCTAATTTAATTTTATTCAATTATTTTGCAATCTAAGGTATGACTGTATTTTTAATTTTTTTAATTTTTAAAGTCATTTTAATATTTGAAATTTAAGCTCTAAATTTCTTTAAATATTTTAAATGTATAATTCTCCTCATCTTGAATCTGATTTGTGAGGACATTTCGGCCACCGGAAAAGATTTCTGACTAAACAAAACTGTTTGGACAATTTTTTTGTCCAGTCTGAATTAAACTGACATAAATCTGGTCCTTAATTTCTTAAGCTTCAAATACAAATGATATATTTTCTTTAACAACTTATAAAAATAATGTAATATTAGAAAAGAAAAAATATAATGTTGGTTATTCCTTATATAACTTAAAAATTAATCAACCGTAAAGCCTTAAAAAATTAATTATATTTTGACGATTGAAACCTTACATAATTTTTATTGATAAGTTAAAACTTTCTGTACAAAAGAAAAAATTCACTGTAGTTTTTCATAATTATTAAATTAATAATAATTGAACTAAATTTATTCATGTTCAATAATTATATTATTATTGGGTTGTTGCATAAGTTCCAGCCGTTACATGAAACTATTTGTTCTACAAAGACTTTTTAATGTTTGGCGAAGTGTTATATACCATTAGAAAGCTCGTGCTATGCTCTACAAGATTAAAGTAATCGTTTTTGCCTAAATTATTTTTTGTCTTTTTAGAACCGTCAAATGGATTGTCAAGTCGATAAAAAATTGCATTTTCGATACCTCCTTTTCGCCTTAATCGAGGTCAAAAAGCGACTAAAGCTACCAGAGATATTTGTGCCGTGTATGGAGGGGACGCTATAGCTGAGAGAACTGCTCGGGATTGGTTTGCCAGGTTCAAACACGATAATTTCGAGCTCAACGACGCTCCTCGTTCCGGAAGACCAGTCGAGATGGACGAGGACCGACTCGGGGATCTTTTGAAGGAAGATGGCTGCCAGACATGCAGAGAATTGGCCGAAAAGATTAATTGTGATTTTGCGACAATTTTACGCCATCTTCAGTCGAGGGGTTTCACTCAAAAGCTCGGAGCTTGGGTCCCGCACTAACTCACGCAAAAACAGAAGGATAAGCGGCTTTCCATTGCTGCTCAAAATCTCGCTCGACACCAAGGAACCAATGGCCACAGGCAACGTTTCTTACACAGAATCGTCACTGGAGACGAGAAATGGTGTCTCTATGTGAATATGAAGCAAAGGAAAGCGTGGGTGAGTCTTGGAGAGAAGCCTAAGCCCAGGATCAGGAAAGACCTGCACCCGATGAAGACAATGATTTGCGTATGGTGGAATTGGGAAGGTCTAATCCACTGGGAAATGCTTGGAAAGAACATGACAGTAGAAAAGAATCTCTATAAAGCCAAATTTCATCGAGTCAATGAGGTAATTCAACAAAAAAGACCGGATCGACAAGGCCAGGTGATCCTCCTCCATGACAATGCTCGACCACACACCGCAAAAACTGTCAAGATGGTACTCCAAGAGCTCGGTTGGGAGGTCCTTCAACATCCTCCCTATTCCCCAGACCTCGCCCCGACGGATTACCATCTCTTCCGCTGCCTTTAAAATGAAATGAGTGGTCTTAGCTTCGAAAATCAGGATCATCTTGAGAATTGGCTCAACAACTTCTTCGAGACTCGACATAAGGATTTCTGGCGACATGGAATCAATAAACTGGTGGAAAGATGGGAAGAAGTAGTGAACAATGAGGGAGAGTATATCATTGATTGAAGTGTTATTATTTTTGCTGTTAAAATTTTATGATTTCTTTGAAAATAAATGTTTAAAAAACGGCGGGAACTTATGCAACAACCCAATATTTAACATATAGTTTTCGTAATTCAATAGTATATGCTCGAGTTATCTCGATATTGAGCGTCAAATGATTAGTAATTATCATGTTTTAGTAAGAATAACGGAAAAATATTTATTTATTCAATAATTGAAGGTTTTTTCTTTCATATTTTTTAAAAAAATTTTAATTATTTTTTTTAACATTGTGACGATTAACTTTCGGTATTTTGAAGAAGTTAACCAAGGTGAGGTGCCTGTCACCAGTTCCAGTTGTGGCGACCGGTATCCCTTTAATGTGCGGGAAGTTAGAACCCGAAGAGCTCTGCGCATCGACCAGGCAGTTGCTGTGTACCGGTAGAGCGCAACAGACACCGGAAGGCTCGTCGTTGTGTGCCGTTCCTCAGACCCATTCGTTGCGGCTTCCCGTTGAGCAGTGAAACCTAAAACAGCGAGCTGCACAATTGCACTGTTCACTCGATGTTCGTCGGTTCGACTGGCCAGTTCACGTCGACCAGCAATGCGCCGATGAGTCGCATATAACAGTATTGGACTCGAAGCGACCGGTTCATTATGTCGCGGAGTTGTGTAGTTACGCGAGCGCCGCAGGAATTTATGATACGAAATTCACAATCAAGAAGAGTAAAAAACCCGAACGTAAACATAATTATTTTTTATCAAGTTGATAAAAATGTTGACATTCATGTTTTCAGTTTAAATTACATTCATATTTTTATCAATTTTCTAAATTCCATTGAAACGTTTAAACAAACGTCAGTTTTTTGTTTTTGGTTTTCTTTCAATTTTTTTTGCACCACACATGGATTTTCTATTTTAAATATATCAATCATCAAATAATAATGTATTACTGTGTTTCACAAAAGGACGCTTAAACGATAATATTAAGAGCATTTCCGTTGTAACAATTGATCTTTCAATGACACTTAATATCAGTATTAAATATAAATGGATGAAAACAAAACCAAATTTTAACTGTATTTTAACTTTATTGTCAAATCAAAACGAAAGATTTATGTTGATAATATAACTGCAGTGTACAAAAGTCAGGACGAATTTTACATTTTAATAAAAGTCGAACTACTAGAATAATAATAACAGTTTTGCACATTTAATTAATTAAGGTATTCACTTCTTACTTCACATTAGCCAATAAAAAACAATAATTAGATCCAAGAAGGATTAAGGATGTACAATTCACAACACTGAGTTATTTTTGCAAGAGCATTAATGCCTTTTGATATACACTTTGTTTTTGTTTTTATGACAGTCACGCAAAGTGCTCAAGAGGGAAATGAGATGTGTCCGTATTTTTCTTTGGAAGCATGACTGCATGCTGGTTTTTAAAATTTTACTTATTTTTCAAGTCTCTATTTTTTTCTGATTATTCTTTTTGGTGAACAAAACAAGGAAAATTTTTCTGGCTTAAAGAATATTACGATAACAAAGTAAGTTACAGTAGTCAGAGCTAGGCTACGTCCACAACCCATTAGTGGCTTCTGAGTGAGATCTTACCTTAGTAGAAAATAGGTTAACAAAAGATGCGTCAGAAAAATGACTGTCAGGTTTTGTGAACAAAAACGAAATAGTCGTCGTTGAGCAGTAGAAGAAGCTTCAAATGTGTCAAGAATACAAATGAAGCCCATGAAACAATGACTTGCTGCTCTATTTCCTCTACTCTAGAACGACGAAGAATTTTAGTTCATCGAAATTTCAGAACAAAAATTAAAATTCTTTAGTAACATAATTTATTCGTCCAATTTATTTAGAGCACCAGTTGCGAAGAAATTACAAATTACCGGACATAAAAAGGAAAAAATAACATTTAATTAAAATAAATGAAAATCGATCACGAATTCCTCGGGAAAGATCAATTAAATTAGTGGGCACCACAAGTAATGTAATGTAGATGTAGCAACATAGAAAATGACTCGAACCAGCACTAAAACCACAAGCAAAAAGTGAAATTCATTTGTAAAATCATAAATAGTCATACAACCTATTTATTTAATTTCACAACACATTAGAACTCACAACCTCCGGTTGTCGAACCCGGTAAAATTATAAACACTAACAATTTTAGATCGATTGAATCAAATATAATCAGTACGAGAAAACTTTTTTGCAGTTTATTCCAAGACATCAGGGGGATAAAAGGATTATTTTATTTAGATTTAAGAACAACTTTGAATGTTCGAATTTCGCCAGACATTAAGGTGACTTCGGTTCCCTTCAACCGATTGAACTTTCCATTCCGTTCTATATTCCATTTCAGTCTTTTCACATTCTTCAAATATTGGTTAGCTGATAAACTAAGCTCTTCAAATTGTTGAATATTAAAATTTTTAAAAATTTTATTCAAATCAATTTTTAAGGTGACATTTTGAGGGTCTAATATGTTTTCTAATCTGATTATTTGGTAGTCTATTTCCTCATTAATATTAAAATGGTTTTCTAATGAAAGTAGATGAATTCCATGGGGTAAGTCCGTTTCTAAAGCAGAAAATTGCTCAATTTTTGATAAGTTATGAGACCTGGAAAAAAATGCATGAGGTTGATTAAATGATCTTAAACTTTCAGTTCTTAAATTGAATAATAATTTAAATAAATTATCAACAAATATCCAATGCTTTCCTCTAACAATCAAACCATTACCATCTGCACCAGTTTCATTTAAAGGTTCCCCAACCCCAAAATTATCATCAAACAACGTTCGTCGGTGAAGCATTAATTCAACCATTCCATTTCTATAGGCACCAACCCCTTCTGCCCTATCAACATAGATAATCATACTTCTATAAGTTTTTAATTCGGCTAATAAAACGTGTGAATTAATGGGATAATAGTTTCCTGATACCGGCTCAGTTTGATCAAATTTGTAGTCATATCTTCGATTAATTTCCCGGAGTATGATTTGTCGGGCATTGGAATCAGTGGTAAATTTATTTTCAGTTTCCAAATCGGTTTGGTATTCAAGAACTATCTCTTTTCCTTTAGAATCCTCTATAGGTATTGGGCCTACAGTCCATTCCGTTTCTATCTTATCACTGTTGTTGTACAGTCTTGTAACGAGTGTTGCCCAATTCGAAAATTTTTGATGAATTTCTGATACTAAGTTACCATTAACCAATATCAATTCTGGTCTTTTTGTAAGAGACAATGATTCATTTGTTGTTGGTCTGAAAATATACGCTCCTGACTTTTGACCATCACTTTGATACGAGAAATAATACCGTAGGTCTTGCTTGATGTTAACACTTATATTAGACTTTAAATTGAGAATATTTGTGAGGAATCCTCCACTGTAAGTCAGTTTTAATAAATTATTTTGGACGACAATATTTTCTTTTGAAGAAATTGGTGTGACAACAGATTTCGAAACTTTAGCTGAAGTTTTTAATCTTCGAATCACATAAGACGAGTAACCGATCGGCGGGATCAGTGAATTGAACACCAAATTATAATTGGCAGTACTGTGCTTAATCAACCTTTCAGGGATAGTTTTAGTTCGATTTGAGATTGGAATGAGCTGCGATTTTACTAAACCTCCATTCGATTGAAATACATTATAATCGTCTCCAGGTATAAAATTCACCGGTATTTCAATCCAATGATGTCTGGTTTCCCCTAAAGGATTGTATACGACCACTGTTAAGGGTAATTTGTAATCCATGTTATCCGAATATAAGCAGTAGCTGATATTAACTAAATCACATAAAATAAAGTCATAATTCACATTTTCTTTCGAAATTAGTTTAGATAAACTGGTATTTATAACTGTTTCACAATCTCTTAATCCATCGGTTAGTCTTTCTTCATAATCATATGTAACGTGTTGTTTTTCCGTTCCGGCAACAGCATCATGGTGTTGAAGCACTCCCATCTTCATTGCAAACGAATTTACTTTTCTGTTTAAATCAATTTTATCCTGTTTGCTGATCACATGAAGTTGTTTGCAGATCTGGAATATGTTGTTGGAATATTGTACGAAACCCTTTAAAGAAGCCCTACTGGAAAAATAACCCGTCCAATAACTGTTAGGTCCGCTTGCATAGGGAAAAAAATCATCCTGTTTAACAGTAAACGATTTATTAGCATTATTTACTGCTAGAGCATAGCAAGCAGGAGTTGAGTAAAATACATTAATGTCACTTCTTAAACGATTAACATGATAAATAAGTTTGTCCAGGTTTTTGAAATTATGAAAGGCATTTTGAAACTGAAAGTCACATCCCATCGGAACTAAAATATGATTAGTTTGATATGCTTTAGCTTGTTGGGATACATAAAATGTAAATGTATCAACGCGTGTTTTGACATTATAATCATGTAATGATGGATCATCCATTATTGGATCATCAGAACATTTATCATCAAAGCAAAATCCGGGTGGTGTACAGTAAGTGTCGTATAAAATATTTGTAAATAATTCAGTTTCTATTCCGGATCTTAAAAAGGAACCTTTTTGAATAAATTCTAATCTTTTACTAGCTGCTCTTTGATCTTTATCTCGATAATCAAGCCTCATAAAAAATAAAGCATCAAATCCCATTTGTGCGAAAATATTTGCTTGTTCAATTGAATGACCAAATGGATCAATTTGCCATGAAACAAGGGGTCTGCCACATTTACCAAATGTTTTATTTAGAAAGTCCAATCCCAGAGACATTTGATCTATTATAGACGTATAATGTGTTGTGGCTTCATCATTCATACACCATCCGCCTAAAAGGAATTGAAGTCGGCCTTCATCTACTAATGTCTTCACACGAAGTTTGACTTGATTATTTTGTTGTTTCCACCACCTATAAAAGAAGGCCATTTCAACGTAGCTGAACCTTCTTTTAGGATTTTCCCATAAAGCAGAAATTACGGTATCCAATATGTATTGAACTCCTGCCGGTTGTATGTCGTCTTTGTATCCATAATAGTATTGATCAACTGTTTTCAACCATCCCACGTCATCATGAGTATGTGCAACTATATGAACATTTAGAACATCTGGCTTGCCGGGATTACAGCTGTCGTAGCCACACGAGGAGCTTGATTTCACAACATTGTCATACAGACAAATTTGTAGAAGAATGAACGTAAGATAATTAATATTCATTTGAAAATATGAAGACGATTACAACTGAAGTATAAATATGGAAATATTGTTCAAAGTTCAATCTTTCTAAAATTTTAGATTCACATGACATTAGTTTCATAAATAACATTCAAACTTTACATTAAATTTTAAAAATAATTACAAAATTTTCCGTTTTCGTTTCTTAAAAACATTATAAAATGGTTAATATTCTTAATAATAACAATTATTATTATATTAGCAGTTAATAATTTTAATAATTTTTCAGATTCTAATTAAGTACAGGTTTGGATCAAATGTTTCTGCCGAAATTTCAATAACAAATGAAAATCAACAAAGTATTTAATCATTAACATCACATAAGTTTTCAAAATATTCACCATCATGCTCAATGCATCGTTGCCACCTTCCGGTAACTTGTTGATACCATCATGGAAGATTTGCTGCGGTTTTGAGTCACCCCATTGTTGAATATCGTGTATTACAGCAGATGAACTGGCGTAAAGCGATATGGCTGATTAATATTTTAATTTTTACTATCCGAAACTAATTCGACTTAAATTTAAATATAATATTTAAATAGATTTAAATAATTATTTGTTGTGTACCACAACACTTATATAAAAAAAATATTTAACATATCGAAAATTGTAAATTTATATTAATCATATTTACAGAATTATGCTTTATGTTAAAAGAAATCGAATTAAATAAAATGTCGGCGAAAATTTTGTTCAATAAATTTTCATTTCATTTGTTTTGATTTTGCGTTTTGATCTGTAAACTCAAATGCGTTAATTAAGAAATCGATGATCTACATTCGAAATTCACCAAAGCTTTTCCTTCCGAGAAATTCCGAATTCATGGTGAAGTTTTGTCGATCTGCGTGTGTTGTGATTTGGTGAGGAGGAAATCTCTCGCCCATGCACATGTCTATCATTAGGACATTGACGATCACTCCAGCTGGATCACGTGGTCCCAGAGAGACTCCATTGTCCTCCGGTCCCAAAAAGTCAATGACACATTCTCAATCTCGGTGAGATTTAGTCATGCAAAAAATTGAAAGCTGTTTGTCGAAGAAATTTGTCTTTGTCAACTTCATCGCAGAGAAGACGCAGACGAGAAGACCATTCATTATTTGCGGTTGTTCAAGACCAACGTCTACTTGAAGGATGTGTTCCAATAATTACCGTCAATCAAATAATTACCGTCAATCAATAATTACCGAAATCAAATTCGAAATGACATAGAGACAGAAATCCGATCACCATGAGACAGTTTTGAGTGATTAAGATGAGATATTCTGGGATGCCTTCCCACAATATAATTATAAATTTTTAAATAAATCAATCAAATTATTATTTTAAAATAATTAATATTTTAATTTTAACCAATGAAATTTTTTAGTAAATATTTTCAGAAATTTTCCAAGTTCCAAGTAATTCAGATAACCGGATAATTATCATTAATCAATTCTATGATGGAAACATACGAAACTGTTGATAATTTTTGTTAGGTTGGGAATTATCTTCCATTCTAAATCAAAAGAAATTAAAACTTGCAAAATTTATTCAAAATCTACAAAAGGTTAAATTTGTAATGTAAACAAATTTTCATTTTTTTATTTTCTTTTTTTTAATTTTCCAATATTTTTTTTAATTTCGATTATAATTCGAAATTTTTAAAATCCGAATTTCCTATTTCTGAAAATTAAAAAATTAACAACAACACTCTCTTACACCCCCGCACGCAAGAATTTTTTAATTCTCTCCACATTTCTTTCACATGTTTTACCAAACATATCTTCAAGAACATATCTTCTATCATGTACTTTTCGAATGACTTTATATGGCCCATCGTATCTCACTTGATCTTTTGTTCTAGATTCTACTTTTACCAACACCTCATCTCCTGGAAAGAATTGTCTTCGCATAATAGCCTCCTAGTCCCGCTCATGTTGAAATGTTTTACTATTTTTTCCATCCCATTTCTCCCTGCTTATGCGTCTTCCGAAAATGATTTCAGCTGGACTCATCCCGATAGTCGTCTGTAATGTGGCATTTATTGAGAACTCGATCTCCGGTAGAATCTCTGCCCAGTCTGAACTTCTTCTTTCATGCAATGTTGCATTTATCAATTCTCTTACTGTGCGGAATTGTCGTTCAATTTGTCCGTTTGTGTTATGATTATATGGGCTGGAGAATCTAATTTCAAAATTCTGTTTCTCGGCGAACTCTTTCATCTCTTTTAATTCAAAAACTTTACCGCAATCCACATTCATCGCCTTGGGAGAACCAAATTTCAGTATCCAACTCCGCATTATTCCTTTTATTATCGACTCTTCATCTTGATTCGATATTGCTAATAACGTAATGTATTTACTGAACTGATCAATGATGCCTAGAATATATTTCTTTTTCCCAGAAGTCTCCTTCAACTGTCTACAAATATCCCCATAAATACATTCAAAAACCTCGGCAGCTTCTAATTTTATCGCGTTCTCTTTTGTTTTTGCCGTATACGTTCTATACTATTGGCATGATTCACAATTGCGTACAATCTCTTTGATCTTACCTTTCAGCTTGTCAAAATCCTTAGTCTCTTAAATAATACTCAACTTTTCTTGCACCCGCGTGTGCCAACATCCAATGGGTTTCCCAGATAATATCTTCGAGTGACTTTGTGGTTTCATCTTCTGATACAACATCCAATGCACTGCACGGGTCTTGATTTTTTCTTTCCTAGCTTCCTCGTGTTGCATCAAACATTGAGTACACGTATCACAATTCATCCTTGAAAGCATATCAGCATTCGTGTGCAAAGATCCTTTTCGAAATTCTAATTTCATATCCAGACTGCTCAGATAGTTAATCCACGTTTGAAACTGCGATGTAATTGGCTTCTTAGTGTTCAGCATAAACGTGATTGCTTTATGGTCGGTACGCAAAGTAAACCGTTTACTATACAGAAAATGTCTACAATGGTTACAAAAATAATAMATTGCAAGCAATTCTTTTCTTGTAACACAATAGCCCTTCTCGTGGCTATTCATTGATCGCGACCCATAAGCTACAACTATTTCCTTTCCTTGATCGTCCCTCTGTGCTAACACGGCTCCAATGGTGTCGAAACTAGCATTCGTATCTAGAATAAAATCTCTTTTCATATCTGGAAAACACAATACCGGGCTTGTAATTAATACATTCTTCATCTCTTCGAATTCTAACTCTATCTCGCTTGTCCAATTCAGCTTTTTATTGTTATTTGACCCGCATAATTGTTCTAATACTCTAGCTTTCTTTCCATACTCTTTTATAAATCGTCGATAATAATTACAAATGCCCAAAAAACTGCGTAGGTTTTTAACACACTTTGGCTTCCCAAACGTTCTAATTGCTTCAATCTTCGACGGGTCCGTTTTTACACGGTCTGCGTTAACTATATGTCCTAGGAATTTTATTTCCCGTTTCAACAATTGACATTTTTATGGGTTCATCCGCAATCCTGCTTTCCTAATATTGTCTAAAACTTGATTCAAAACAATATAGTGTTGCTCACGATCTTTTGTGTATACCAAGATATCATCTAAGTATACAGTGGCACCATTGATTCCTCCGACTACCTTTGTCATCATCTCTTGGAAAGTTTCCGGTGCAGCCGCTATACCAAACGGCATACGAGTAAAACAATACTGTCCTTGCTTTGTAGAAAAGGTCGTTTTCTCTTGAGATTCTTCGTCCAACTCAACCTGATAATAAGCATTGCCAAGGTCAATCGAGCTAAAATACTTGGCACCTCCTAAAGCATCCAACATCTCATTAACATTGGGCATCGGAAAAGCTTGTCTCTCCGTTATTGCATTTAAACGCCTAAAATCCAAACAGATACGAATATCCTTCTTCTCTTTTTTCCACACACAAATTAATGATGTGTTCCAAGGTGAATTACACTTCCGAATGATATTATTATCATACAGATTTTTTATAGTCTCCATGATTTTTTCTTCGAGATGCATTGGTTGACGAAAAGGTTTTAAATTAATTGGCTCCCCATTCGTCTTAATATGATTTTTTGCTAAACTGGTGCATACGATATCCCATTTGTCAGCCATGAATACTTCTGCCTGATTATGAATGACATCTAACAGTTTTGAATCTACTTTACCTATGCAATTTAACGCTCTTTTCAATCTCTATCCTGGCCCTATCAGCCTGCCGAATTTCGCCTCGATGTTACACACACTTCCACGTGCTTCCCTTGATACATTATTGTCTTGAGACTCGTTTCTTTGTATGGAATAACCGAAAAGTATCATGAATACTATGCCTCCGATCAGTTCCGGAACCACACTCTCCACAACAATAAATGGTACTACTTTTCTTGTCTGACATATTTCTACTTCTACCTCTATTTTACCCAATACTTTCAATTTTCCGTCATTTGCACCTCTCAAATTGATATCACATTTTTCTAACACCAAATTATTCAAATCTTTATAATACTTCTTACTCATAACATTAACACCTGCTCCTGTATCCAACAAACACTCCCACTGTTTCCCCTGAATTTCCACTGTAACGATCGGACGCCCCTGCATTTTACTATAACATATCTCTGATATATCTGTGATAAATATTCCTGGAATATTTGACAAAGAGACTTTTAAATTACAATGATGATATACTGCATGTATTAATAAAAATGGACGCATTGAATTACTTTATTTAATAAAGTTTATTATGATTGGCAGGGAAATTGTGACAAAGGGGGATGGGGGTCTAAAATATTTTTATCTGGACGTCATAAATGAACAAACCCAAAACGATCATCAAAATTTATTGTGATTAATTTCGACATATCCACCATTATCATCAGGGTGAACTATATCATTACTGATAAAAATAACCTTTATATCGAATAACAATTTTTTTATTGTTTACGTAATCATATCATAATCACTAAAATCTCATAATATTTGATACTTTTGGTAAACCTTTTGTGAAGGTTTCAAAAAATACAAGAATTCTATTATAAAATTTGACAAAATTAATTTATTAAACCTAAAAAACTTTAAATTATGTAAAATAAGAAGTATGTTTAGCACTAAATCAACCACCCTTATCGGTTTACGTTTCAATTTAGTTATCAGTGTAAATGTAATGGGTGGGTTGTCACATAAATGGGACATACATACTGTAAACTAATTCAGGAATATAATTGAAAACATGGTGAGTGTTACATTACCCAACATAAAAAGAGTGAATGTTTAGGTAGTTTTAAGTAATTTTAAAATGTTCACAATTTGATAATTACTGGGAGAGGGTGATGAGTGAACCGCTGATGATTAAGACTCTTGGTCCAAAAATCAACATGCATACAATCCTCTTTTTCTTTATTGACAATATTCTCAGCTTTTAGTGATTAAAAAATGACTGTGTAAACAACCTTCGATATGTAAAGGTCATTTTATCAGTATTAATCTAGTTTCACCTGATGATGATGATTGATCCATCAAATTAATCGTAATAAATTTTGATGATCGTTTTTTTTGTCTTTTAAAGATATCTTATCATCGGTTTTCAAATTTTTATATTATTAAAATAATATCTTCTGATGGTTTTTACTAAAAATTTTCTTTTATACACTATACAATTAAAATTTATGAATATAAATTTCTTTTTATTTATATTTTCTTGATTACTTTTATTTTTTCATTTTTATTTTCTGTCTTTCTGTTTGTGGATCAGTATTTGGGTTCAACACTGGTCTACTGATTCACTTTTTATTTTAGTACTGTCTTTAGGTCATGATTAATATAATCAAATAAATATTATTATAAATTGTGTTAATTTGATTCTTCAAAAAATAGAAATGATTATATATTAAGAAATTTTAACGATTAATTTATTAAAAAATATAAAATAATAACATTTTTGGATAAACAAAATTGTAAAGTGTTTCAATCAAAAGCCAAGATGAAGATATAATCTTGGAAAGACATTTGTCTCATAAGTAACATAAGATTATTATAATGATAATAGTTAATAAATCAGCACAATGTCGAATCAATAATGATAATAATGAGGATCATTTTTCGATTTACACAATAATCTTCGTAGTCTTCCTCGAATTTCAGATGTATTTGAATTGCTTATTGAAGAAATTCTTGGAGTAATTTCCTATATATTGTAAAAAATATTATTAAAATAATATTATTAATAATAAAAGACTACTCTTGGTCTATATGACTCGTCGTGACTCGTATAGTATCTAACCGGAGAATATTTGTATCTGAATTATAAAACATGATGAACAAATCAGTTAAAGTCCAAATAATTCTACATGTCATTAGCGACTGAATGTTGATTTTGTCGTCCAATGTTCGATGTCTCAATTTCGGTTGATAATTTCTTCAGTCGCCGGCGAATATCAGCGAAGCTCGCGTACGGTACATCTATGTCGTCGGTTGTGTATGATGTAGCCGGTGACCACTGAATTAAAATTGATCAAAATACACTTAATTATCCCATTTAGGATGTCTGTAAATAAAAAATAATCCTAACGTGTGTGATCTAATAGCTTCAGGCTATGAAATTATTTATAAATAATCTTGGAATACAACCAGCAGAAATATGATTTTTTTTCTCTTTTTTTCCACAGCATACCGTATTCCCTTTTCGATTTTTTTTGTGTTAAGACATGTTTATTTGAATATGAAATACCAACGGATTTTTAAAAATTTAATTCAGAATTATTGCGGTGTGAAAATGATAAAATGTATTTTTTCATATTTTTTTGGGTAAAAAATATAACAGGTAAAAAATAATAATAAATTTTAAAATATGAAAAAAAATCACATTTATAAATATTATTAAAATTAATAATTTATTATGAGTTTTATAAAAGAAATTCATTTAAAAATCTTGAGTCCTCAAATACAGAAATTATTATCAACAAATATTGAGTCCGGGATTATTATGTTATTTTAACAAGCATTAAATGGTCCGAAATCCGATAAAAGTTAAATGGTTTAAGTTTTTTTTATAAATTTATTTGAAAAAATTTTCAAAATTATGAAATTATTACTAAAATAAATTACTCATTTAAAAATTAATTTTGACGTTTTCTAAGTTCAAAAATAAAATTTCTAAAATATGTAAAAAAAATTCTTCTGAAATTATTAAATTAGAAAATTATCAAAAAAAATATAAAAGAACACGTTTTTTTCAAAATATATTACAATATTAAATAAAATTTTAAAAATTATCATTGCTACATAAATCTGTTCAAGAACGACACCCGTAAGAACGAGGCCGCAACCACTGCACGGCCTTTGTGTGACCTCTAACTGGGTGACTTTGGTGACTTAATAATCTTAATAAATCCTAAATTTGCTTCATCGAAAATTTTTCTCCTTACAAAATATATTCACCGCTTAATCTGATGTACATCACGTACATTGGAATTTGATAAATATAAACTGGCTTCAACAGCAAACATAATTTTCACAGAAAGTTTGGCTTGAACTCAATCTACGATACCAGAAATTACTTTCGCACTATCACAGTCTTCACCACGTAGTTTCTTAAAATATATTCATAGGGATGCTACATTTAATTAATTTAATTATTTTTTGCCAATATTTTTTCATGATTAAAAAAATAGTTTTTCAATCTTTTCATTATAATTTTCAAAAACAATATAGGAATTAAATTTATTATTTATGATTTTAAGACTCTAAAATTTTTTTATCTACAATAAATAATAAAATGTTCCTAAAACAGAAAAAATATAATTATAAAAAAATTAAAGATACATATACGTTTTAAAAATTCAACGTTGGACACGTTTCGATCACGATTTCTGATCACCTTCAGCAACTAGTTGTGTTTTATCGTTATTTGTGTTATATTGATTTTAATAATTTAAATATTTTTAAAAAGTATATATGGTAACAAATAATTTAATATTAATATTAAAGTTTAATTTTATTGGTTAATAAACATAAATTTAATTTAATTTAATTATTTAAAGATATTTAATATTGAGGCTGCTTTACTTTTCCCATTTTAGATATTGATCAATGGGTCATAGTGTATTATTAGCAATGATTCACAATACAATCTCTCATAATGTGAATCAAAATTCTTCTGAAGAATAGAAAATTCATCTTTAGAAATAGATAAAGTTCTTTCTTTGCAACATCTGCAGTGATCAAGAACCTTACTCGATCTACTTGACTCTGCGTGTGATCAATATCCAAAATTGGAAAAGTAAGGCAGTCTCAATATTAAATATCTTTAAATAAAATAAAATAAATTAAATTAAATTAATGTTTATTAACCAATATAATTAAACTTTAATATTTAAAGATTATCCATTTTCATTGCAAAAATATTTCAATTTTTATTATAATTTTGAATTCAGAAATATTTTATACATATATATATATATATATATATATATATATATATATAACATTAATTTATAAATTTTATAAAAATATTTTACATTGAATGAATTAACTAATTTAAAACCAAATTAAATTCGAAAAAAGAAAAATATTGAGAGTAATTTCAACTAATTACTGAATTTTCTGAATAGATAATTAATTTTATTTTCCTGGTCTACTTAAAACTAATTTACAAAGTCAGAAATAATTTTTTTTCGTAAATTTTTTTTATCGATTTTCTAGTTTATTTATCAGATAAGAATTTTTAATCTACTTTTCTCATTTAAATGGATAAATTCTCATTGATAAATCAGAAGTAAAGAGCAAATTGAAAAAAAATAATGCAAAAACAAAATATTATTACAACCTTTATTAAACGACTTTCTCCTGGAGTTGTATATCTGATAACCTTAAATAATAATATAATCTTAAAATTAAATAAAATAATATTATAAAAAATATTTAATAAATTAATTAATTAATTTTTTTATTGATTATTTTTTTAATTTATTTAAATTTAATAATTTATCTAAATAATAGTTATTCAAAGTTATTTTTAAGAATAAATTAATTTTACAATTTTTTTAAATAATATAAAAACTTAATAGTTTTGATATAAATATAATAATTTATTTAATTTTATTATTATTATTAAAGAATAATACATGATTATTACCGAATGCTCAATTTTTGGACTGACATAATCGTTGTCAATTCTAATCCTCCTTACCAATGGTTGACTTTTCTAAATATCAATAAAAAATAATAATAAAAGTTACCAAATTACCACTATAATTCTTGGAATTTCGATAGGTAAAGAATTACTTTCCATTAAAACTGGATACCGTCGATCCGGAGCCTGAATATAGAGGACCCTTTTTGGTACCGAAATTTCCGAAAGAGGTAATCTATATGGAGAAACACTTCGGCTACGAATCTGCACAATGTTAAAGATTAGTAACTACAATGTTTATATTTTGTATTTATTTAATTAGTTAAGACTTTTCGTAATAAAATATTTCCTTCGTTATATTGTATATTTAAAAAAAAAATAAAAAATAAATTTAAAAATTAAATAATATATTTTAAAAGTATTTAAAATTATTAAAAAAATATAATATAATCCAAAATATTTTACCAATCTTTTAAGATAATAATCTTCTGTTAAAAGTCTGTCTAAAGCTTGATTCGATCGAAAAACCAATCTTTCAGGATCATTTGACTCCACGGTAATATAAAATCGTTGCAACATTTTGCCCTAAAAAGATCCCTTAATTTCCCTACCTAATGCTATTTATAGAGGGCCGATATGTGCAGGAAAATATTACCAAATCAAATTTTATGTGCACCAAGATGCACTCACTTCCCTCAATTTACATTAGCTGTTGAAAATTGTTATGTAATTCCAAATGTAGAAAGACTAAATAAAAATAAATAAAAAAAAACTGGGTTTTTTAAAAATAGTTGTTACTATCGAACATCTTTTTCACCAACAACCTTAAAGGGAAACCAAAAGTTTTTCTGAACCTTATGAGGATTTTGCACTTTATCAAAGTTTTTTAAATATCTTTAAATTTACACAAAGTTTTTGTGATGTGGCATTTGTGATGGCAGTCTTCAAGATCATTCAATTAATTGATCAAAGCTATTTAATAATTTTATTGGTTTACAAATAGTAAAATTAAAGTGAAAGTCTTTATGGTCTGTTTACTATTATTTTATTATTATTATTGTTTATTATTATGTTTATTATATTATTTTTCTTAACGAAAATAAGTAATATAATATCAGATGATAAAATAAAAACACTAGTGCTTTATTATAAAAACACATTAACCTTCTTTCAAATAATCTTTTAGGTCAGACGTGCTCAACCTGCGGCCATGATGAAATATCAAATTCGGTATTACCAGTATCATTAATATTGTTTTTTAAAAACAAAATGATTCACAATGACTTTTTAAAACTATATTCTGTATGGTGGATATTATATTTTATATTTTATGCTTTTCAATCTAACCATTTATTTGGAGTTTATAACTCACAATTATGTAAGGTTTAAAAATTGTATTCCGGGATTTTAGTTCAGTTGTTTTAGTTGTTTTTTAGTTCATTGTTCTTGTTTTTCTATTTCTATAATACATTAACTTTCTGGAGAAAAATTTAAAATCATTCTGAAGATTTTGCATAGGCAAATCTATTTCTATTATAAAATTGTTTATTATTATTGTTATACAGTGTTATATGTCATGTAGAATGACTGAAAAAAACTATTTTAATTCTCTTACTTCATTGCTGGAAAAAAGGTCTAACAGCTCAAGCTATGACTCGTAAAATATGGGATGTTGAAAGCCGAATGTTATACAAAATAGCACTACTCGATGAAAAGTCCAGCGCTTCAAGCAAAGTTAAATCAGTTTTAAAGAAAAAACTACTCTTAGGGAGGCCATCCGTGTTAAATCAGGAGGACTTACCCGTTTTGGTGAAATAGCAGTAAAGTTCAAGCCTTCACAGACTGTCAGAAGTATTCGTTCCTTCCAAAAGCACCATTGCTCATAATCTACGCAATAATTATTTTATATGCAGACACGCTTTGCTAATTCCCTACAATTTGGCTGAGTACCAAGCCTAATGTCAAATAAAAATCTGCCAAAAACTCCTTACCAACCCTCAAGATAAGTGCTTCTGCAAGTGAATCGCAACGGTGGATGAAAATTGGTGTTTAGTTCGATATTCAGTGAAAGACTTTCTGAAGCATATGCTAGGCTTCTGGTTTGTTTCATTTAATTAAGAAAAAGTAAAATAAGTCATTTAAAATAAATTTTGTTACTCATAAATATTACATTTTTTTTAATAAATTTCAATATATTTTTTTAAAATATTGTGAATCATTTTTTAATATAATATATGTCAGCGGTTCTCAACCAACTACGACGACCCATCCCGTACTTATAATATCTTTCCGCGACCCCCACCAATGTACTTCAAAGCGTTACACTAAACTGTCTACATATTGTGGTTGCGTGACACCCTTTTCGAGAATGTTGGTGAAACCAAAGTGGAGGAAGGACTCATTGTAACTTCACTTTTTGCTCATGAGGTAGTCCAATTGGAAGTTTCTATAAAAAGTAAGTATGCAACGTCATTATTCATGTCTGGGTACAAACAACTTATTAAAATATTTACTAACCAAGTCGATAAGTAAATTGCAAAATAAAAATTCACGCTGGTAATGAAGAAGGAACGCACGTAAGAGTTGTAAGACTAATCACAGACAAATGTGGACGCTGCTTCCACAAACACACGAAAGTTAAACTGCGCGAGTTGACAATGATTCAGGCAGTGAATGCACGCGTACACAACATATATTGTGACTATGGGTAGCTACTCTTCCACCCACTGTTCCTGGGCAATCAGCATAAATAAGCATGCGATATGTCTTTTCATCCACACACCAGCGTAAAGGCAGGGAGAAGAGCAAGCTCACATTCCCCTAGGCTCCCCTGTGACACAGAAATGAACATGCACACTCACCCATTAATACTCAGTGGGGTTTCGTAAAACCTTGCTAGAGGGTGTTACATACGCACACATTATTATAAAATGAAACCATACTGGTCGCTCACACATTAAATAATGGTTTATTTGTATAACTGTATAATGAATAAAAAAACTGATAAGATGCATATGACACGACCCATTTGAGTATAAACATCTTTAAAGACTCAGAGCCCCCAGTGGCTATTAAGGGTCAGCCACAACCCAATCTCGATTTATTATATTTTTATAATTCGTTTTAATGCCTATCTAACTTGCTATTTATATCTATGGGTCAGACGTCTCTTCTTGCTCGACATCTGCCTGGCAGTGCCGAGTCTGAAGGGCCATCGGGTTCTGATAAAGGCGGGATGGGCTATGGGGCCCCTGCCTAGCAAAGCGTCGTTCGGGGTATGTAGCATGTACTACGTATTCCTATATCAACATTAGGACTTGAAAGTGTCATTGTATCGTAAAGTATTATTATGACATGGGTTTATCTCGCGACCAAGATTTATTGATTCAAAGGTCCAATATTGATCTATCAATTATTAGCCCTTAGCAGAATGTGATAATTCGTTCAAAATAATTTAAAACGTTTCTGTCAGTAGAGCCTGTTATTTATTAAATACGGTTCCCCATAATTCCATTCAAATGGCTTGCGTATTTTATTATTAAAGTGTCGAAGGATTCCCCGACAAACTTTTCTAACGATATACGTTTTCATCATAGTATCGACAGAATGAAAAGCAATGCTGGCTTAACCCGTTAATCTATCAGTAAAAGTTTACTAATAAGTGTTCGCAACTCATTCAGGATTTTGTGCTCAGGATTTTTCAGAATGCTCACCTAATTCAAATTATTTAACTCCCGGAACAATTCTGAATTTTGATCTATATTTTAATTCTGATATCCTTCTATAAGTTTTTATAACTGGTAGCGAAGTCGAAATAATGCCTATTTGAAAGAATAATAATTAAACTCAACGTAAAATCCTAATTATAGAATAAATTGTCCTCATCAGAGTTATTAGCGTCTTGTAAATGTCATTAAAAAATCATCATGAATAAAAATGAATAAAATAGAATAAAATTATCACTTAATTTGGACTCGTAAAATTAGATTGAAAACTTTAATCAATAAAATTAATAAATCAACCAAACAAATGGATCATCCAATAAAATGTCGAAATGAAATTTTAATTAAATTAATTCTTCAGAATAACCTGTTTCATAACTAAAATAATTCACTACTCGAATTAACGTTAAAACTGATACTAGTCTCACTCATTTTATTTGTTGATTTC